>OX104059.1:39102425-39167388 GCA_944474145.2 Dicrocoelium dendriticum | reverse complement strand
AATTATTAACAAACCCCCCCCCCCCCCCCCCCCCCCCCCCCCCCCCCCCCCCCCCCCCCCCCCCCTCCCCCCCCCCCCCCCCACTCAACAGATGAGGGCAATATCGTCCGCATACTCCAAGTCAAGAATTCGTTCTGCTGGGAGTAGCTCCACAGCTTCTAAGTCGTGTCCTGTAAAAGCAATCTCCATGACTTCGTCAATAGCGAAGTTCAAGAGAAAAGGGGACAACGGGCATCCTTACCTAACACCGCTGGAGATATTGAAGGGCAGCGACAGCTTGCCGTAAGCCCTCACTCTGCCAGTGCTACGCGCGTATAATGCACGGATACTATGCACATATTTCTTGGGTACACATTTCCTGACTAGACAGTCCTAAAGGGTACATCGATCAACCGAATCGAAGGTACCTTTGATGTCGAGGAACATAACAACGGTGGGCCGCAAATGCATGTGGCGGTGATCCAACAATCAACGCAAAGTGAAGACGTGGCCGAGGTAGCCAAGACCCGGACGAAACCCAACTTGCTCCTCACGAATCCGGCTTTTACCTGCGCCAGCCAGTGTGTGAAGGATGACAGATGCAAGTAGTTTGAAGGCGATTCAAAGCTGAATTTAGGGAGCACGCTGTGTGGTTGGGTTGCGACTCGCAACCTCTATTGAGACCTCGGCTCATTTTGAGGTAAACCTCGGTCATTCCGATCTCGAGGACCGTATCCTGAATGGATATATTTGGGTGTTGCTCTTCCCAACCCTTGAAGGCGATGGGGATCAGACTGATTCCTCTATGGTTTCCGCATTCCGAAGGCGAGCCTCATTTGAAGATCTGGAGAATAACGGGGCGGCTAAGGTCGGTTGGGACAGTTTCTTGTCCCCACAGTTTCACTAGTAATTCACTTAAATCAACAACAAGAGAGGTCCACCAAATGGGAAGAGGGCCGGATGAATATCATCTGGTCAAATGGTTTTATTTAACTTCAACAGTCCGATCTAACGTTTGACTTCTGAGTGAGAGGACGGATACAAAGGGACAGCCCAGGGAGCGGGGCGATCACTGGCCGGTGAGGAATCGAACAATTCTAGCCGATAAAATTGCTTTTCAAAATGCTCAGCCCAACGCTCCAAACGCTTTCACAAATTGTGGATAGGCTGTCCACTTCCGTTATAAAAAGTTTCAAGAACACCAGGTCAGCTGCTGCCCGTTTCACGTATCAGAAGGAATAACGTTCGATGGTTACCAAGAGCAGCGACCACTTCCATCTGTGACGCACGATGAGACCACCAAGATTCGCGGTCTCTCTTCAGACTAGCACGGAATTTTGCCCCCAGGTCTTTGCGAGTCTCGTTGTGTTCGCTTCCAGCCAGAATGTCCCAAGGACTGTGAATTGACCCAATGTCCACGTTGGCTATTAGACTTACCACATGTGGATTTGCCTGCTGCTAGTAAGGACTGGTGAACATGCGCTTACTCAACTGGCATGTCAGCATACTTCGATACGCATTCAGAACAGCTGGTTTCGCCAGTGGACCGGTGTCAATGCGCTCACAGCGTCGTCGTGAGCGTCCGCCAAAACGCATCCGCATGTCAGCACATACAAGTGCATGGTCGGTGTCCACACATGTGCTCCAAACCGAGCGACAGTTCTGGACTCAGCTTCTCCATCGATAACTGATCGCGATGTGACCGATTTGTGTCCAAGGCTGGTGGGGGCCATGTCACCCTCCGGACGGCGCTGTGTCGGAAGTAAATGCTCGAAGGAAATAAGCGGGCATCCTCACACAACTGAAATAACCGCTCATCGTTATCATTACGGGAGCTTACACCGTGTTGACCGCCAAGATGCAGTTCATGAATGGACAACTTTCTAACTTATGCGTTCAGATCCCCCGCCAGCACAGCAGTGTCCGTGCTTCTTCTGTGGCGAAGGAGCTGGGTCAGTTGGCGGTAAAGTCGTTCTTTACCAAATCATTGCTACAGTTTGTGGGTGCATAGGCAGCGATGATGAATAAACACCTATTAGTCCCGCGCGACAGCCAATCGGACCGCACACATGCGGCTACTGATTGGGTTCCAATCAACCAGAGCAGATTCAGCCCGGGGACTCAGGGCAATACCAACACCGGCTTGGCCGGTGCTCGAAGCTGCATCGTCACCGGATAGGCGCAATAAGGAAGTGTTGCTGGTGTCACCTGAAGGGGATCGCAAAGTGAACACAGGGCTTCAGTCTTGCAGGCGGGTATCCGATAAGCAGTAGATATCGATCGAGAGGGTCTCCAATGTTCGGGCAAGTGCTGCCTGTTGACCGATCTGTAGCAATGTGCATACATTGAGGCATGCCAATCTGAAGGAGGATCGAGGCCTCCAAATGGAAGCCGATGAAATGGGGTGGACCGCTTGGTTGGACATGGGCTTGTCCACTGGAAAGGACTGACACTCCGCGTTTGCATGTGACTTGAAACTAGAAGATAAACGTCTAGCAAAGCATGTTGGGAGAAGGCCAAGAAGCGGGGTTGAAAACTGGGGGATAAAAGTGAAGTTGGAACGGGACGATGAGGGTGACAAAGGGTAAGAAGGTGAATAAGAAGACGGGAAGGCTTGAGCAGTAGCATCCAGACCCCTATCCACCCTGCTCCATGCAGCAGATAGGGCACCGTTGATTATCCTCTGCGGTGGCCAGAGCATCAGAAATTGGTTTGAAGTGAGATTCATTGTATTGCGTGGGCAGGATACTGTCAGGCTGCCCAGGCCTAGACAGGAGAACGATTAGGGTTCTCAACCAAAGCCTTTGGTTCAAAAACCTGGCCGCAAGGCAGCGGGTTTGGCACTGGACTACAAGGAGTTCGTTTTAAGGAATAAGGTGCCACCCTCATTCCAAGCCCCAATCTGGAGGATCAGGAGGCTGAGTTTGTCTGGCCTCTAACCATTGACCTATCTGAAATGAGTGGCTCTGAATATGCAATAAAAGCACCACCAGGATCTCTGAAGCACGCAAACCATCGCACAACGGTAAGGTTCAGCCTCACTGTGATAGAATCGCACGGGCAGTTATCATCCGCCAACGTTCCCGGTTAATTTGAAGGCTTCTTATCAGTAGTCGTTTTAGCATTGAATGGGCACGCTAAAACTCACCGCCCATCCGCATCTGTTTCCGTGCTTCAACCAAACTGATCGCAACTTCAGAGATCCACTCAGTTCAGCATGCATCAAAACCACTCTTCATGGCACACTCGAGACAATCCCAGTCAGTGTTCGACTCACCAATCTCATTCACTATTGACAACCAATCGGTCAGTTCCCCATAATATTGTTAAACTGCGAACTGCAAGTTACCACAAGGAAAGTTAGAAGATAGACACTTATTTGAAGCATGCGCACATTAGAGCCTAGTCGGAATCCAGGCACGTACTCAAGATTGACCGACATTCTTGGACTGAGGTGCGCCATCTGTAGCTGATGGCAAACTGGTCAATTGGGGTCCAGATCATGGAGGAATACGGCGGACACAAAGTAACACATGTGAAGATTTTTGATGGATGACAGGGCTGCTAACATAAAGATCGTGGGCGGAAAATAGTTGCAGGAATCGCTTGCCATTGTTCGGTGTGCACCGACTTCGAACTAGCCTCTCATATTTTGTTCACAGCCAGAAAGGCGACCCACTTGGGCATCCATGTCACCAACAACAAGTAAAGTATCAGTAGTACTTACCATACGAATAAGAGGAAAGCTGAGGATAGAAACCGTCTTTCACACCCTTCGAACTGCAGTCAGTGAGCGTATAAACCCACTTGTCCTCCGACGGTTCCTACTAACCTCAACAAAGGTTCGAACAGCACAAATGCGATTGTCCACAGTATCCGGTCGAGTAGACTGATTTCAGCAAATTTGCTGATGGCGATACGGACGCCATAAATACTTTGAGCCACTGACTCAGTATCGCCAGAGATGCAAGAAGTGTACTCACTATGGGCAGATTCGGAACCAGGGAGTCAAGGATTCATCCCGATACGGTTATATTGTATGTGAGTTTCGTAGACACAGTGCACATAAAAACCTAGAGCACGACCGTTAAACGAAGCAAGATGAAATGGGGGCCTTGGTTTCAGGGAAGGGTTACATGTATCAATAGCATCAGTCGCGAAGTCAGCAGCAGTCTCGTGTTCAAACCGGGAACATGGAATCGCAAGGAGGCAGAAAGATATGAATTTTGTCACAGCAACGTTGAAAGATTTAGAATTATTCGCATGTATTCTTCAACTGTAGTATGTTGCGCGCCCCATGCTGACGCTGATATTGCATTCTTGATGCTTCTTCACCGCAGTTGGGCTAAACCAAGTTACACTTATACTAAGTCTCTTTCTAAGTTGGATAAATTTCATTCCCCTTTATTTGGTTTGTTCTATTAACTGGCCACTTTGCTTACGCTAATTGCGCTTATCTTCGGTAATTTTGTTGCGTTTGTAGCATGTTTAAGTAACTTGTGGACATTTCTTACTTGTCGCGGGTTCGTTGCTAACCAACTTACTTCATATGCTAATTTAGCGAAGAGTTATGCCACCGTATCTGTATGCACTATTGGATTTGTTTTATTTCAGCTTGTCGTTTAAAGCGAACGGCTGTTGCTTGGTATCGCCGGTGTGGCTTCGCTTGATGTGCATGTTGACAAGGTGCTTACCTGTCTATCACCCAATACCTCGTTCATACTGGTTCCAGGAGACAGCTGGTCGTTGCTGGAGCGGACAGGGTGCACGGTCCTTGTGACCCTGCTAGGCTCGAAGAGTGGTTCCATGCACTCAGTGTGGAGCGGACTACGGTCCAGCCACCGCCTCGTGTGCGCTTGATTCCCCAAATACAGCGTGCTTGTGTTTGCCTGTGAAGGAGTGTGGGCCGGCTCCGTTGATGAAACGTGGCTCCCATCCGCATATCTCCCGGTCTTGTTCCTTCGGGCTTACACTAGGAATGGGGTATGTGTGGGTGGAGCTGTGGGTGGTGCAGCGCAAGCCACCCATGGTCCCTTTGTAGGCGCAGGCGTCCTGTGGCTTGCCACAGTGACAGGCAAATCCGAAACCGGATGCCGCCAACCATGTTACGCGCCTGCGACCACGGGTAACTACAGGTGAGAGCTGGCGGGTTTGAGCCCAATCGAACACCGGGCGATACTCTCCGATCCAATGCGTTGTATGGTGCCCTACGTCAAGCGAACTGTGAGCATACAACCCGTAAATTTGTTTCACATGGCTAGAATTTAATGGGAGAGAGTCATCGAATACCTCAAGACATCTGAAGAGGATTGCGAGACCGAGTTGCTGTGACTCCCGTAGTAGAACGAAGTGATCAGAGATAGACCGACGAGTAAAAATGACCTAGAAATATAGGCTTTACTCGCCTGCGGATAAAGACAGGAGAAGTGTAGTGGCAACGATAAATACGCAGTGAGGAATAATATCACATTCTACCCGGCTGATGTTTGGAAGAAATTAAGTAGCAGAACAAGCTCGACTTAAGGCGAAAGCGGGATTTTCGGAGAGTGTTACTGAAGATCTAACATGTGGGTGGTAGCGTTTGATGTAAGAGAAAAGAGCTCGCGTCTTCCCCTCTCTGTTTCTAACGCAATGTGGACGCATGCGTTGTCAAAGTGCCTGAAGTTCGCTATTTGGGAACAACGTCGCCGTAAATTTTGGTTAAGAATGGTCCAGAAGTATGTCGTTCTCCTCGCGTAAGCTGGCCTGTCTATCATCTCAGCGTGCGATCATTTCCCCTGGACCGACGTTAATGCTATCGTCATCCCCAAACAAGTGTTCGCCCATGAGTGCTAGTGGCCAGATTGGTAAGGTCTCACTCGTTTGAAAACCGAACATGTGTGTACTGAGGATTACACTAAATGAGTACCACCTGCTCAACAAAAGGATGGGATTTGGAGAACCGGACGTTCTCCTTCAACAGGGCCAAACCCGGTGATGACAGCCAGGTATGAATAGGAAAGCCAGACCATGACCTCCGAGTGTGTTTGTAGAACCTATCGTGAGGGATCACACTAGTTGCAGTGCATAGAACCGACAGAAGCGAGTGCAATGTAGCGAGTAAGATGATCTACCATTGCCCAAATGGGAGACTACGGAAGCGCACAGCGAGAGAAATAGCTATCCACAGTATTCCATTCAGGCACTCGACTTGCCCATTAGCTTGTGGACCATATGTGGTTGTTCGGTTTGTTTCCAATTCATTCGTTGCGGTTCACGCGACATAAAAGTGGAACCTTTGTCTAAATGACTGTGGGTTGATATGCCAAACATCGGAAAGAGCTGACAGAAACAGCTTATCACGGCAGATGAGGTCAAATCGGAGCACGCAAAAGCGAATGGAGAACGAGAAAACTCGCCCTCATGGCTGGCTTGCCGAATAACCTTTCCGTGGTTCCAGCTGGGTGGTTCGGATCAACCTCGTTCCAGCAAACAGTTCGGTGGTAGTGTTTCAGGACGTGGTGGGTTTCCGCCTGACAAGCGTTCGCCCTATAGAAAGTCACAAATGTCCATATAACAACACTGCGACGTGACGGATGTGACTCGACACTAAATAAAGTCGTCGCTTCTTGCTCACCAAGATGATCCTACCCCCTTCGCGGACGTCACTCATCCACTCCGAAGGGTTCGTGTAACCCTTTCTTGCATTGACTACCAGATCAAACACAATCACATACACAGCGTTACATTAACAAATTCATTCAACATTGTCACATACACACATACCTAGATATGCCCACACTCTCATGAATTCAGTCTGCAACCGGTTAACTTGTAACATCTGTGTACAGTTACCGGTCTTTTCTTGCAGTACAATGATTATGCCTATGTAGGTGTGCCTCGTACTGTCAAAGAAAAAAATTATTTAGTTAGTTAGTTACTATATTGCGATTTCAAAATTTCGAGGAGACGGGCCACTAAAATCAACACTTAGGAAGCCAAAGGCATTGATTACTTTCATCAACCGGTCCAAGGACGGTTGAAGAAGCCTCAATTTGAACTCACAACAAATGGCGCAACGCGAAATCACGGATTTGACTTCGGTCAAAAAATACGGCAAGTTTGTGGCGCGGAAAAAACACATCATGCGAGTTATGCTCGAGTGACATGGAAAAAGCATTCGACCGCGTACCCCATGCAGAACTTCTAACAAAGTTAACCTCTTATGGGTTTGCTAACCCATTACTAGGATGGCTGTCATTTTTCTTGTCTACTCGCACCCAATGTGCCGGAGTGGGAAACTGCGTATCTTCACCTATACCACTAACCAGTGGCATCATACGGAGAAGCGTTTTAGGCCCACCGCTATTCCTACTGTACATAAATGACATGTTCCGAATCTTTCGACATGGCAGACCCTTTCTTTTCGCGGATGATACCAATGTTGTGTTCGCTTTTAATAGCATAAATGAACCAAACGGTGCTCAAACAATACAGTTGGAGCTCTTCACTATTCAGCGGTGGTGCCGAGAGTGGAAAATGACATTCTCTGTTGGCAAATGTAAAGCCCTATTCTTTAGATGCAAACTTATTAACGACGCACTGACGCTAGATGACAAATCAAGTACCTGCTGCACAACGATTCGTGACCTCGAAGTTCGCTACTCAAGCTCTTTCAATTTCTCCGAACAGGTACATCATGTCACCGCCAAAGCGAGATTTATCATAGCACGTATTTTCAATACGTTACGCTTGAAAAACTCTACGCTAGCTATGTATAAAACATTGTAACCCAGTATGTTAAATTTTTAAACTACGTTCGTTTTAACTAGGTCCCAACACTCAATCTTATAAAATCCCTCTGATCTCACCGTCATACGCATCAGTGTCCAAAAGATTCGAGTCACCTGTCGAAACTGCCAACCTTTACTTTCACCTTCACCCTACGTTGCCGCTGCGTCCAACGAAAAGTGGAACTTTTATTCGCTATCCACGGGCCAGATGCCCGGTTCGGGAAGCAATTTGCCAGAGTTGTGGGAACAAGGGCCCCTTTGCTCATCGAGGGAGATTGCTTAGTCAACTTCACAAGTTCCTCTCTCAACAAATCTGGTTGATCTTGGTTGTTTGACGCCAGTAATCAACAGGATAAAGATTAGTGGTTCTGAACTTGCAGTTCTGAGAGCTACGTCTTTGCTGTTATTTTTCAGAAAACGAACCGAAAGATTAATCAGTTTTAAACATGTATATCCATGGCTTCAACCTAACTGCAGGTGTGTACCGGTGCGCAATGTATCGTGGCAGTTACGTATAAAGGAAGTTTTCTGGGTTGCATAATCGATGTGCCCTTTGGAATTGTTTACTCAGGAAAGGTATGCCCGAGAAATATGTAAATATTATCCAAGCATTATATGCGCGTAGCACGGGCAGAGTAAGGGCTTACAGCAGGCTGTCGCCACCCTTCAATATCTCCAGCGGTGTGAGACAAGGATGCCCGCTGTCACCTTTCCTATTCAACTTCGCTATTGACGAAGTCATGGAGACTGCATTTACAGGACATGACTTGGAAGGTGTGGAGCTACTCCCAGGAGAACGACTCCTTGACTTAGAGTATGCAGACGACATTGCCCTCATCTGTGACAGCTCCCAGACGTGTCAAGCCGCGCTGGACAGATTAGCACTGGCTGTCAGTCGCTTCGGGCTTTGCTTTGCACCACCGAAGTGCAAAGCGTTCCTCCAGGATTGGCAGCGTTCGCCCCCTGTGCTGACCCTTGGTGGGGATCAGCTAGAAGTCGTTCAGAAATTCAATTACCTGGGAAGTTGTATCAGCGCCCTTGGGATCGAAGACGAGATCACGAACCGCATAGCGAAAGCTCGAAGTGCTTTTGCTAACCTTCGCCACCTATGGCGACGGCGCGACATTACTCATGCCCTGAAGGGTAGAGTGTACAATGCAGCGGTACGTTCGACCTTACTGTACGGTTGCGAAACCTGGCCCCTAAGATCGGCGGACATGAAGAGGCTACTTACGTTCGACCATCGGTGCCTTCGCAGTTTGGCTCACATCTGGTGGGAACACCGCGTAAATAACGAGCGTGTTCGACGCCTTGTTTACGGTCTAGGAAAAGGGAATGAACCGCTCAGCACCGTCATTTCACTCACCAGGCTCCGATGGCTGGGCCACGTGTTGCGCATGCCAGCCCACCAACTCCCTCGACGTGCGTTGTTTGCTCACCGGGGATGTGGGTGGAAGAAGAGGAGAGGTGGCCAAGCGATGACTTGGTCCAGAGGAATGAAGGCCCTCACTTCGGAGCTGGCCTCAGTTGGAGCGTCACGGCTCCCTGGTTGGGGTCCAAAAGACGATGAACACGTTTGGCTGGATACACTTGCTGATATGGCAAGGAGTCGACCTCAGTGGCGTTCCTGCTGTGAGTTTCTTTGTCCCTCCCCATCCCTTTAGTCTCCCCCTCCACCTACGATCTTATCTCATAGCGTAAAACATAATAATTTTTTGTTTTTGCCTAGTAGCCGGCTGGTAGCTTACCGGAACGATGCCTATCCGTTGCTGGTAGCTCAGCTGGCATTCAACTGTCGTATTTATTTTTCCTTTATGTATTGTATGTATGTATGTATTTCCTTTATGTATTGGGGTACAATAGCTGAGGTGTTTTACCATCTCTAGCTGACATGTATAATGATGATGATGATGATGATGATGTGGTGTACGACGAGAAAGTATCCCTATGATGAAAGCATCGAAAGTGGCGCCATCACGACTTCGCTTTGAGTTGACAACCTTGAAAGACTTTGAGTCTCTGAGCGAATTGGTTCAAGTTAGGTTCGTTTCGTTGTTTGCGCGTAGCCAAAATGTGGCGTGCGAAAACCTCATTTTGACTTGATATAAAGGCGTGCTGGAGAGTGTAATTGAAATTTGTGATCTCAATATTACATACGAAGAATTATGAGGCTATATACTTCACTAAGAATTCTCGTTTATCGAGGTTGTGTGCTTTAATAGACCCAAACAAGTTACAAAAGTTATGGTACTAGCGAATCGGGTTGTTGTGCATCCGGAGCATCCGGATCAGCGTCGAAAAGTCCTGATTGGAGAAAATGTTCTAAGGAGATAGATTCACAAACGAATAAATGGTAGTAGAACGGGACAGTCAGAGACTGACTGAGAGTGAGGAATTCAGGCCTGCGATTAGAGATGAGACGTAAAAGTACAACGGACAGGATAAGTGTAATGGTAAGGACAAATAGGCAAAGAAGAATGATATCACGACGCCTAACCATTGATTCGTCTGGTATGAGTGGCTCTGAAGACACTTCGAAAGTGCCACCTCGCGTAGCTCAATGGGTCACAGAGGCACGCAAACGACAGCACCACGTGAAGGTCAATTCTCGTCGTGATGAGTAGAGGGATAAAAACCAACATCAGATGTGCACACACGTTAACAGCAGCAACGGTTAACTTCGATGTGCCAGACTGAGTCATTCACGCGGTGATGAGTAATGGCGACAAAATAAGGATTCCTTAAAATTTATTCGGTCCAGCTCAGATGACCGAGTCATGTGTTAGGCGATGGACAAGGGGGTTGACGGTCAGCCTATGTGCCCAAGGAAGACAGTGGTTGTACGTACAAACAAAGATAAAGCAAAACTGACCGATCGTACTCCAACTTGTCCATCGCGTAGTGCGCAGCCAATGCGATATTGTTGAAGACGCAAAAGCCACATGCTTCATCCTCCATGGCGTGGTGACCCGGTGGGCTACACAAAAGGAGAGAACAAAAACGGGCGATGGAAAACGAATTAATGAAGTAAAATAAGTGTAATAACACAGTAAATAGCTTCAGCTTATGGAACGCAGCAAAAGGACTAAAAAACCACGTAGGTAGTGGAAAACAACGTAGAATCCACACGCACAAAAGCAGAACGGTGTTAATTCAAGAAGAAATGTAAAGTGGAAGGAAACCATCTAGTGAAGCACATGGAAACAAAGAGAAAAGCAAGAGAGGGAGATAGTCACGAACGGATGTCAGAGAAGCGACAAATAGAAAAGTTGTTTGTCACTTGGCCGCGCAGAGATAGGGGTTGTCGATGTGAGGTAGTCAGACACATCTTTGAAAAAGTGCAAGCCCTCATACGCATAATTCCTAGTTAGACCACAAACCGAACATCGAAGTAAGATAGAACTAATTGTTATAAAAATAAGCGAGAGAAAAAGTGAGGTGATTACGGACAAAATGTAACGGAAGCGGTAAGAAGAAAAGGCGCAAGAGATTGTTTTCAAGAGGCCAAATGGCTCTGCGATGAAAGTATATTGTAGAAGAAATGAAATGATCGTCAGCTGTACGCCGTAACGTCGTTTCGCTGCCGCGCGACCACCACCAATCGCGCGTGGGCTGAGTATGCCACGAAGAGGCCCGCTCTTACGCGGATTCGAAAAGGTGAACTTATGATTGCAAGCCAGGCCACTGGCCGATTGCAAAAGAGATCAATGCACTGCATGGTCAGTCTGAGGATTTCATCCAGAGAGAGTAATTGCCCTGTCTTTAGTGTATATTGACGAGCCATCGACTCTCCACAGTGAATTTCATTCAATTATGTGCACAGCGGTAAACAGCGCGGCGGGACAGGTGGTGGGGCATGCAAAGGATCTGAACCAGCCACCGTAGGTGATGCGAGCTCGATAATTGAAAGCGAGCTAAAGCATCAGCTGCTAAGGCGAAAACGATGAACCTGAGCACTGGCTAGGATAGACGCTGAGCAGGTATGGATAGTCGAATTCAGTCTGCTTATTAGTAGCTCCAACACTCAGTTAAAACGGTTCAGGTCCACTTATCAGTGATAGATACATCAGAGAGTTGTGTGCCCAGCCGTTGCAGGTAGCCTGATGGCTAGCATTCGTCAAAGATGATTAAAAAAAGATTTAAAAATCACGCAGTCCCGATCTATAAGCGCTGAAATCGTTCCTGAAATTTGATCACCAAAAGTGACAAAACTACCTGGACAGACTAAGTGACTGACGAAATAGAGTGGGCATTCTATGACTGTGAGAACCGGAGGCATCTCGAATGTAAGGAGAACATATGATGAGGCGTACGGTGCTGCACATCAGTTGAACTTGATTCCAATAGAGTTTTATAGTGTGTGTGTGTGTGTATACGGAGAATAATAATAATGGGTTACCTCGTGGAACTGCAGCTCCACAAGAAGACAGGTAGCTCATGCACGACTAGCTCGATCAAAAGTTGAACAGTACAGTAGTACAATGCTAACACACCAAATTTTTCGAATTCTGGTGAAGATTGTAGACGTGCACACGGTTTCAAGGTTTGCAATCGATACAGTCCCCCCTAGGACCACTCCTTGCTGATATTTTCCTCACTATGATTGAGCGTGAAGCTATACGACCCATCATCGCTTCGTTTGATTTCTATTGTCGTTATATGGATGATACGTTTATAATCTGCGGTCCAAACACCGATGTTTCCAACCTGTTAAAGCAGTTAAACAGTGTTCATCCGTCGTTGAAGTTTACTATTGTAACGGAAAGAGATGGTAAGCTAGCCTTCTTGGACATGTTGCTAAGCCGAAGAAACGACGGTTCATTGGAAAGAAGTGTATTCCGGAAGGCCACATGGGTAGGCCAATATACACATTTTCTAAGCTTTGTACCCTTGAGATACAAACATAATCTTGTTCGCTGCTTGTATTTTCGTGCTACGAAAATTTGCAGCCAAGAGAATCTGGAGGCCGGAAAGATCCGTATTCTCAAAACGCTGCAAAATAACGGTTATCCGACACCATTCATCAAAAAGTATGCAGTGATCCGCGATGGCCGTGAAGTGATTACTACTGTCCCTAGGAAGGACGTGTTTCTATCAGTTCCCATTAAAGGCGATGTTGCCTTTGATCTGTTGACCAGAAGAATTTCTAGTGCAGTGGCTCGAACCTTCGGGGCAGCATGCCCACATGTCTTTGCGGAAACAGCTCCCTTTATAGCCCAACGCATTAAAGACAGACTTCCGGTTCAGTCCCAATCTTACATCTTATATCAGTTTACCTGCGCCTGTGGTGTGAGGTACGTGGGACACACAACCAGGTGTCTGTCTAAACGCATTGCGGAGCACTGCCCAGCGGCTTTGCGGAAAGGCATCATCAGTCGCCCCAACAGTTCCATCCTGGAACATCTGGTGGAAAGCCGACACCGAATTAGGACCGCTGATGTCTTCCAAGTACTCTATGTAGTACAACCACGGTACACTAAAGGTCTTAGAAAGCAAATCTTACGGACGGCCGAAGCGATTGCGATTAGAATATTTCAACCGGAATTATGCAAACAGAAGGCTTTGCTGCAAGGGTTTCTTCTACCTTGGCCGTAGTTAGCTCGCCAACTTTTATCACTCCGTGCGCCTACAGTGGTCGGATGATGTGCTTGGCATTCCACCGATCAACTAACACGTGCTCGGTCACATGTGTTGTTAATGGACTTTATTGATCAAGACTTTTGAGTTTCTGTTTGTCGTGATTCCACTATTCCCACCACTTTGGCTTCATCAGCCATTTGCTTTCTGCCTTTCCATTTTATAATCGTAAATGCCTGAGGAGATTTGTCGAAAAGAGTACTCTTCGCAAAATTGTGTTCTTGCATTTACATGGGTATAAGTTACGAATGTCATTTCTGACACCATAGACAGTTCCACAGATAAGCGCGTGAAGAGGTCCTTCAAGTTGAGGTAGAGGACCACGGTGTGCTGAATGCATTATAAGGGTTACCCAGTGATGGACAGTTTATGTATTATAGCAAATGCACTCCCAACTGAACTGGAGTTAAGCTTAACACTGACTCGATGCTCAGCGGGACAAGGGAGCCATTTATCCGGGAAAAGGCAAAAACATAAAGGAAAACCCATTATTGTAGCAATTAATCGATTATCGATCGTGCATTGATTTCGAAGATTCCGGAACCTTCCATTTCTTCACGTCATCGTCAGCATAAGGACTTGTCAGGAAGGCTGCTAATTTTACCAGTTGACCTTCGTTTTCTAGAAGCCGAAGGTCCTTGAGCCCCCCCCCCATATATTTGGCGTAGACCTGGCGTAGTGATACAGCGTTTTGGCGGCGCTTTTGGCTAGGTTTGACAGCGTTTTTATTAACACATTTTCGCAGTCAACTTCGTTGGACTTTTGATTTTTCTTCCGCTGGGCTAGAATTTCTGCGGAGAAAATTTTGGGTATTTAATTCGGAATGGCGAGAAAATGTGAAGATCTAACAATGGCGACAGACAAGTATGAAAACGTTACAAACATTTCCGCCGAACGTTTTCAAAAGCTGCCTCTCCAGCAACAATCACAGATGGAAGCATAAATGAAACTGACTGAAAGTTTGACGCAGTGCTTGAACGTACAGTCAAACGGAGCAGCTACACGGGACACGCAGGCTGTTTCATTTGATCTTCTTACGAATTCACTCAGGGAATTTCATTATGATGCTGATTCCGAATGCACTATTGAGGCGTGGTTCAAACGCTGGAACGACATGTTCCGGACGGAGTTCAGTCGTCAAGCTGATTCATGGAAAGTGCCTCTTTTGCTCAGTGAGCTCGGTACTAATGAACATTCAAGATTTCTTGACCACATTCTGCCCAAAAAGTCGAAGGACATCACTTTCAACGAAGCAGTGGCAACACTTAAAGAAATTTTTGGTAAGTCGTCTTTGTTTAGCATTCGCTACCAATGTCTAAAAATTGTTAAGCGTGATACGGACGATTATGGGGCACTAGCAGACATGGTTAACCGTAAATGTTAACATTTCCAGTTACGCTGTTTGACGGATGACCACTTTAAGTGTCTCATATTTGTCAGTGCTTAACAGTCTCCACGTGACACGGAAATCCGCAATCGGTTCCTTACTAAGTTGGATCAAAATCCAGACTTGACATTGAAATTTCTTGTAGGGGAATGCAAACAGTTGATCACTTTGAAACATGACACCGCTATGATTGAGCAGAGTCGCCCCATCATTGCCGGTACTGTTCATGTTGTGCAAAAAGCAAGAAAGGCAGGTTCGAACAAGCCGCCTGCACCTTGTTGGTTATGTGGTGAATGGCAATTCGCACGATAATATCCATACAAGCGTCACATTTGTGATAAGTGCCATAAACGCCGCCACAAGGAAGACTTTCGTCATCAGTCCCGGCCAAGAAATGTGAAGCAGTCCTACCGAAGGAAGAACTTCAGGAAGCATGACACAGAATCACTATCGGTGATTGCCACTTCTCACAGCGATTCTAGAACACGCCGCCGATTTATCACTGTGCTCATCAACGGAATCCCAACCAGACTGCAGTTCGATACGGTATCAGTGATAACGATCATTTCCAAGAACACTTGGAAACACATAAACAGGCCGAAGATGGTTGATTCCAACAAAGTCGCCCACAACGCATCCGGTGGAGTGCTGAAGCTTGTCAGAGAAATAACTTGCAAAATTGCATTCAACGGAGTGGAACAGGCCGGAACCTGCTACTTGTCTGACCGAGAAAACTTGAAGTTCCTTGGGATTGACTGGATGGAAAAGTTACAACTGTTTGATGTTCCAATGAGTCAGATTTGCAATAGAGACCAAACCGATCCAGTCCATGCATCATTGTCGATAGAAGACATGACGGAAAAGCTAAAGCAGAAGTTTGCCCCATTGTTTGAAGATGGTTTCGGTCACTGCACTAAGTTCAGAGCAAAGTTGTGTCTTCGCGAAGGAACCAAGCCAGTCTTCAGAGCAAAAAGACCGGTACCGTATGCAGCCATGGCAGCAATTGATCAGGAGCTGGACCCACTGGAGCGAGCCGGTGTCATCACACCAGTGAACTACTATTCATGGGCTGCGCCGATGCTTAATGTGAGAAAGTCGGACGGTAAAGTGCGTGTCTGCGCCGATTTTTCAACTGGCCTGAATGCCGCACTGGAAGAGCATCAATACCCCCTTCTGATACCAGAGCGTCTTTGCCAAGATGAATGGTAGGAAAAGTTTCGCTAAGTTCGATTTGTCTGATGCCTACCTCCAGGTCGCGGTTGATGAAGGCTTGAGAATTGCTGACCATCAACACACATCGTGGCTTGTACCAGTACAACCGCCTCCCTTTTGGAGTGAAAACAGCACCAGCCATCTTCTAGCAGCAGATGAACACCATGCGTACCTGGATGATGTCATTTTAATGGGTCGGACGGCAGAAATATTTGAGCGGCTCGCTAAAGTACTTAAATGCATTCAGTCATATGGTTTCCGTATCCGTGAAGAAAAAGTGTACACTTTTTTACGCCAACCTTCAAGTTCCTCGGCTTAATTTTCGCAAAAGACGGCCGTTGCTCTGAGCCAGAAAATATTCGAGGTATACAAAAGATGCCCCACCTGCGGACTTGCAATCGCTGCGTTGATTCTGTGGCCTAACCAGTCCTTACAGCGCTTTTCTGCCCGAACTGCATCGCCTGTGTGCCCCGCTGAACAAGGGCCAAACCTGGAACTGGACGCCAGAATGCCAGACTGCGTTCGAGCGGGTCAAGTCATTGCTGGCTTCAGACCTACTCCTGACTCACTTTGATCCGTCCCGAGAAATTGTCCTCGCCACAGACGCGTTTAGGGATCGGTGCCGTAGTTTCTCATACGTTCTCCGAGGGATCGCCGAAGGCGTTCGCACATATTGCCAGGACGCTGACGAAAGCCGAAACAAACAACAGTCAGATCGAGAAGGAGGCATTGGCCAGTGTTTGCTGTGAAGAAATTTCACAAGATGCTGTATGGTCGCCGCTTCAAACTGTTTACGGACCACAAGCCGCTGCTAGCCATTTTCGGCTCGAAGAGGGGAATTTCTGCCTATACAGCCAATCGACTAAAACGATGGGCACTCACTTTGCTGGGTCATGATTCTGAAATCCGTTATCGGTCAACGGTTTCGATGGGCCAGGCAGATGCTTTGTCACGAATCATTGATTCCCAGCAGCAAGAAGAGGAGGACACTATCATAGCCTCAGTTGAGATCGAACCTGATGTCAAATTACTGGTGAGCGAGGCATTGCATGGTCTGCTAGTTACGGCCGAAGCTGTGCGGGCCGAAATGCTTCGAGATCCAATCCCGAAGGTTACACGCTTCCACATAACCAGCTGGACACGTTCGCGTTCATCTGCCGAAATGCAGCAATTCCATCACCGAAGACATTCGCTCTCCATTGTGATAGATTGCGTAAGGTTTTCAGAGAGAGAGAGAGAGAGTAGTCATCCCGCAGGCGTTGCAAGAAAGAGTGCTGCGGCAGTTCCATGCAGGACATCCAGGACTCAACCGAATGAAAGCGCTTGCCCGAAGTTATGTGCATTGGCCGTTTATGGACAGACAGCTGGAGCAGCTAGCTAGAAGTTGTAGCAACGGCGCTACCGCTTCAAGGGCACCGCCGAAGACGGAATTCCACTCGTGGCCTAAACCAACTAAACGTTGGAGCCGTGTTCATGTCGACGTTGCAGGCCCAATCAATGGCCAGAACTTTTTCATATTGGTCGACGCTTACAGAAAGTGGCCCGAAGTGTCCTTCATGAGCAGCACGAAAACCAGCGCAACAGTCTCAAGGTTGCGACAAATCTTCAGCAGGTTGGGCTGCCCTGAAACATTGGTGACGGACAATGGAGCATAGTTTACTTCGGCCACATTCACGGAGTTCTGCAAACACTGCGTCATCAAACACGTGCGGTCTCCATAATTCCAGCCACAATCGAACGGTCAGACGGAGAGATTTGTGGATACATTCAAACGCGCTCTCCTCAAACCAAGGAAGGAGATATGGAGAACGTGATCGGCCGCGTCCTTTTTCTGTACCGATCTAAACAAAATCCACAAACGCCGGTTGGAATATCACCAGAAGAGACAATGATGAAGACGGAACTTGAATCCAGAACACTATAGGCGAAGCGATGGATCGATAGGCGTAAAACCCACTTCCAGGAGGTTTCAGATCAATCCCAGGTTAGCATCATACATCGCAGCAGCCGTTTCAGGAGGGAAGGTACCCGGGAAAAGGCAAAAACATAAAGGAAAACCCATTATTGTAGCAATTAATCGATTATCTTCGATCGTGCATTGATTTTGAAGATTCCGGAACCTTCCATTCCTTCACGTGATCGCCAGCATACGGACTTTCGTCAGGAAGGCTGCTAATTTTACCAGTTGACCTTCGTTTTCTAGAAGCCGAAGGTCCTTGAGCCCCCTATATATTTGGCGTAGGCCTGGCGTAGTGATAGCGTCTGCGGCGTTTCTGGCTACTTTGGCAGCGTTTTTGTTAACACATTTTTGCAGTCAAGTTCGTTGGACTTTTGATTTTTCTTCCGCTGGGCTAGAATTTTTGCGGAGAAACTTTTGGGTATTTAATTCGGAATAGCGAGAAAAGGTGAAGATCTAACACCATTGAAGTATGGTGTGAACGAACAAAATGCTTAGAATGGGAAATGTTGACATTTCCACGGGTTTATTCCAACCGCCAGTTCAAATGCGCCGATCTAGTGCACCAGGTAGGGTAATAGTAGGAAACCAGCTTCGCCAGTCAAACTAGATGCACTTAATTGTGATCAAATATCACTCCAGAGCAGTGGTTCTCAACCTGGAGGAAGGTACGCTGAAGGGGGTAAAAGTGAATTTTACGAGGGGTAAATATAAAGACGAGGATTGGATCATCAGTCTGTCACCGAATAAAACAAACGAAAAAATCAGCTGCATCAAAACATCTAACTAACTAATCATTATTGATTAGCTATCAGTGACTAAGCATTAGTGAGTGATCAGTGAATCAAACATTCGGTAATAAATTATATTGCCTAAAATATGTATACAAGCCTGCAGAGCAACGCAGCTAGATGGCATCTCTATCGCCTCACTCGTTTGAGTAGAAGTATAGAGTTAAGAGAACACTAAGGTGGAGGCATAGGTCAGCCGACCTAGCAAAGGAGCGACCGAATGTTTACAAGGTAGAAGGGACACAACTGGTGGTTAGTGTTCAGGACGTATTGATATAGATTGGTGGTGGGAATCTGTCATCTAGAAAAGACCTGGAAGGGATGGTTGAGAGGAATGAGAAGCCACTGACATTTGTTTAAGTATGATCGGTGATCACACACCATAGCAAGGAAGCAAATGTGCATTAGCCGAACCCGCACCAACCGTCGCATTAACGCAAATCAACATTTGATTTAATAAAGAATTCCGCAAAAATAGATGTTTTCTTCATCTGAATGATCGAGAGTAATTTAGGAGTATTTATTTCCCGTACTTTAAAGCAAGGAATGCTATAGTTAAAAGGCAATTTGCTTCCTAAACTAATTTGTTGGGCAATTGCTTACAGTGAACCCGCTTTGTGGGTAACAATCACAAAAAAGTTGAAAATCCCGGCTCCAGAGGTAAGCACCAGCAAATTGAAGGTATGGGTGTTGTGATTTCCGCTGATTGTACGGATGACCTGCTGCTACCGCGCAAGCTGACCGGCCGACTTTCCAGATTAGAAGAAAAAGCGCTCAGGCGGAAACTGTATTGAGCACCCGGCAAGCAGTGTAAAAATATCAAATAATGGGGTCGAAACAATAGTTTATAAGGGAATGGCCCAGCGCTCACTGGCGGACCTCAAGGTAGACCATCACCATTGGTAGCGTTCAAGGTGAAGCGTCATCCTTAACCCGCTCTCATTGGTTGGCCAATAATCTTCGGCCTGCGTCATGGTCAATTGTTCCTGGCTGCTAGGAAAGGGCTGCCTGTCTCGTTAACAATGAGCTGTTGTGTTTGAAATCGTGCACCCGAAATCATATTGACGCACGTTTGCTGAGCAACAACATCTGGCTTTTGGGTAGATGGTAGTGTAAACTGTGAGGCGAATGGTGTCCGCAAGTACAAATGCATCGAAAATGTGTATTTGCACCACATTTTATCATTTGAAAAGATGACCCACAAAAACAGAGCAACGGCTCAAGTACCGCATTGTTACGAATTGGACTAACGGATTGACTACCGACGACCATCGCTGACCCAGAAGAGGGGAAACAAAGCAAAGCGCATGGTAAAGTGTCAAGCTCTTGAAAACCACTATATGCAACATTTACACCTTAAATCGGAGGTTCTACAAATCAAATTCACCGTTTTTCCAAACCAGACATTGCTCAAATCTAAACCGGATGTTTTTCAAACAAAACTGGAGGTTTTTCAAATTAGAGGATTTGCAGATCATGTTACAAGCAAGCCAGTGCAACTCGGACAGTGAAGCAGAAGACGCTAGCGCAAACCCTCCTCCTGCCATGGTCGTGAGCGTCTATCATCTCGATTAGAAAGCACCAGTAAGAGGTCGACCGCGTCGACATTGAAAAATCGCAGACCTATGCTCGGGACTTCTCGGTACACGCATTAAAAGATAAAATGAAGTGCATCTTCATCAATAAGAGTGGCTTCAACCCTCAACTGCGACGGAAGCAAGATAACTCAAAAAGGGGGGCGCACGCAAACATTTTATCTGGAGTTACAAGCCACATGATGGGGCTAACTGTTCACTCAAAACCATCAAGGACAGTACCTGCAACTTCGCGAAACCGTTCACATTCGTCAAAGAGCTTGTGGCGCGTACCGGTCTGAAACTGGAGATCAACAATGAATGCCTGATCCTGAACAACCCCGAATCCACATACTGGACAATCTAAGAAGGAGCGTGGGCTCGTCCAATCAGCTGAATTTTTGTCATCTAACTCCTACAAACTAAATTAAGCAAAAAAGGTATTATCGAAGGTGAGGGTATCGGCTAGGAACATGTCAACTAATCCGACGCGCTTAGATGCTAAGTCCGGTCATTTCAGAGAGCGTCGGTATGGTACAGTAGCAGAACTCCGAGAACAAGATCCTCAAAATGATGGTGAACTTGACGACAGCAACAGTGAGACAGCTCTTCAGCAAATGCTTGTAAGTAACGTAACCTGCTTCCTAGTAAATACAAACCTTATCCAATATGAATTGAACAGCGTCCTAATTGACCTGAAGATCATCCAGTTTGATTTGAAAAGCGTCCGGTTAGGAATGGAAGTGCCTAGCTTAAAGTGAAAGTGGTATAAAAGCAAGACGCAGGAAAGTGTGAAAGTCGAAACCAAAGAATGGTGATGATGAATGAAGCAGCTAGCGATCGATAAGAGACAGACCGCATACTCTTTAGCAGTAATATGTAGGTAAGAAATGTTGAGAATAAATCAGTGGAAAGGTCCGCACTTCCTTGTTCGTAAACTGTACGTTCCATAAATAGCTAATCAGTAGGCGCATCTCAAACATAAAGTTCGATGCAGATGTAACGGTGTGGATTGCAATGGTGACGGTTAGGCAACATGTCATATGTGGTCAAAAAACACGAGTAGCGTGTCACATAGATGGAAGAAAAATGGCTTAGAGGTCAATGGTCTAATTACCACTAGTTTTACTCATAACGAATTATCGAAGAAGGGCTGGAAAGCAGTAAAAAAATAAACCGATGAAATTTAGAGAATGTCACGGGGCCCTGAAAGTTCAAGTAGTGATGACAATCCGTTAGTTACAAAATGCAGGATGGTTTATACCATACATAAAGTTAAAGCGCTGTTCCCCTACAGCAGCATCTCACCGACCAGTTCGCGATGCCGCGTCGTGAGCCGTCAGGTGAAGTCCGTTATCCCGCACACGCGTCCTTCCGCTGTGTTCAATACGAAACAACACCAGTCTTGTTTGGTTCCCCTGCACTTTGGCTCGTGCCAAGCCAATCCAGTGTTGCCTGCTTGACTAATACAATTGCGGTGGAGCACAGCTGACTCGCTTACTGCACACTCGACTTGCGTCGGCTCCATTGCCTCAGTCGACCAGCCTTCACTGCACCCCGCGGTATCAGCTTGGATTCGCTGCGGCGTGTGTGCTATTCGCTCGCTGTTGCCTGGGTCAATTCGCTACCCTTGTCTCTAAAGAAACCTGCACTTCAGTGTTGCTCGCTCCACACCCCCCCCCCCCCAGCTCTTCATCTCAGGGCAAGCAACACCGAAACCCATTCACTTCGGATAAAGCTCTAGTGATCGGAATGACCAGAGTCTATCTCAAAGTAAACTGAGATCTCAAAAGAGATCGTGTGCCGAAATCCAACCACAAAGAGAGTATGCCAAAGCTTAAATTTGATAGCTGCGTTTCGTTCGTGCGACGGTAAAACAATTCTGTTTCTCCGTCCGACCGATCGTGGCCAGTGCATGCGGATGACGCTTGATTGCCTTCCTGTCCACTGCTAACGCACAGGCTAAGTTAACCCGAACTGACAGTTACCAGCATAGGGGAAGAAACCGAAAGTGGAGTGCAATGAGACGATGCATCCCGATGATATGTTGCAATGGCGGTTATACTGCTTTCATGCACACGAAGCCGATAATGGTACAATTCTGAAGAGGGAAGTGCGAATACGCTTTGGAACCAACCAAAGATAGTATATTCGATGCGTAGTGCCTGACATGATGAGACTTGTGTGTCAAATGCGAAGTGTTATCGATCAAAAATAAAAGCCGGTTATTGTTAAGCCCCCGGAAGATCATAAAAGATGGAATTTCGACCATAAAAGCAATAATTTTCTCAATGCAGAAGAACAAAGCGATGGCCAAATGGAACTCACCGGATTAGGCAGAAAGCATTGCGTACATCCCCACGATGCACAGACTCCACGGCTTGAATCACGGAGCCGGCAGCGAGACGAGCTGCCATATTAGTATGCTGAAACATAATTTGGAAAACCCTATGAGAAAGACACGAACCCCAGACGATGGAAAAGAAATGAGTGGTGATGCGGAAAATGTGAATCGAATAGACAATGTTCCGTCTGATTTAGCAGTGTGCTGGGGCAAAGGTGTGTGGTAGTTGGGATTACTACGAGGGAGCGTCCGTTGGAAGTCAGGGCACAGAGGAGTTACTGAGTGAAGAGCGGGAGAGAGTAGCGACTCGAAACCATGTGCTCAGGACAATGTGATAAAGGAGAGAGAAAATATGAATGATGAACACGAGCAGCCGTTTTGTTCCACAAGTATGTCTGCGGCGCGCATATCGTGAAACCAACAGTTGGTCAAATAGACGAAAATGAGTATGCAACTGGTGCAGGCTGTGTGCCTCAGATGCAATATGATCAGTCAAGGGCAAAAGCTCGAGGCGCTTTTGCTACTCTTCGCCATATATGGCGTCGGCGCGACAGCACTCTCGCCATGAAGGGTAGAGTGTACAATGCAACGGTAGTTTGACCGCACTGTACGGTTTTGAAACCTGGCCCCTTAGAGCAGCGGATTTGAAGAGGCTAGTTAGGTTCGACCACCGGTGACTTCACAATTTAGCTCACATCTGGTGGGAACACCGCGTGAGCAAAGAGCGTGTTCGACGCCTTGTTCACTGCACAGGAAAAGGAAATGAACCGCTCAGTACCGTCGTCTAACACACCAGGCTCCGATGGCTCGGCCATGTGTTACGCATGCCAGCCCACCGACTCCTGCGACGTAGGTTGTTTGTGCGCCGGGGGTGTGGATGGAAGAAGAGGAGCAGTAGCCAAGCGATGACTTAGTCCAGATGAATGAAGGCCCTCTGAAGTGTTCGTCCCCCGCCTGAATGGACGCTTGATTTCCAATCAAACCCGAAGTCGCTGCCCCCCATAGGACAGAGAGAAGACCGGATCGGACGAGCAGGGCAACAGGGATGTATTAGCAAATCACACCGTTCACTATAAAGGTGAAATGGAAAGTTCGTGAATGGTATTTAAAGCGAATGTGGAAATCTCTGGAAGGGTCAACTTACAGCCAATAAAGGAACGCCACGCTCGCGTTAATTGGCCGCTTCTCCCGGTTGGCTCTCTGTTCGCCCCAATCAGGGCGGGTAAGTATGGATCGCCTGCGGCCGCGATGGGGTCCTGGCTTGTTCGCATCTCGTCTTCCATCCTAACACCCTCACTTCGGAGCTGGCCTCGGTTGGGGCGTCCCAGCTCTCTGGTTGGGGTTCGAAAAACGATGAACACCTTTGGCTGGATACACTTGCTGATATGGCTAGGAGCCGACCTCAGTGGCGTTCGTGCAATGAGTTGCTTTGTCCCACTTCATCCCTTTTAGCCTGTCCCTCCAACCACGATCTCACTATTTAGCATTATATAATTTTGCATAGTAATTTTTTTGATGCACAGTAGCCGGCTGGTAGCTTATCGGAATGATGCCCATCCGTTAGCGGTAGCTCAGCTGGCTTGCACCAGTTGCTTTTGTTCTCCTTTTTTTCTCCTATGTATTGCGGCACAGTAGCTGCGGTATTTCCCACCTTTAGCTAACGTGCATAATGATATAATGATGATGATGAGCCAAGAGCAAGCCGGATTGAAGACATGTCAAGAGAGACGGAGGGACAACACCGGGTCTAACAATCAACGAGTTTAATTCTAGTCATCAGGTCAACGACTGGCCTTCTCGAACGGCACACGATACTGAGTTCAGGATAATAAAATAAAATCCGCCCCGGCAAGCGAGCATATGTAGCGAGTGCCCAAAACAACGAAGGCTATCCAAGATTATTTGCCGATAAAAAGGATAATCACCACTTAATAGCCACATGCTCATTTTATCGCTGTGGACAGGTTCGCGACATTCGACACAGGCAATGCTCCGTTGATAAAGATAACCAAAAAACGTCGAAGTGTCATATATCCTCTGGTCGAGGATGTCAAGTGTAGCGAAAGCAAAAGAAAACAGCCTTTGGTGTTGAACCGCACATACGAGACCGAGGGAAAATTCTCCTGATTTCAAAAGCGCCGCAAATAAATTATGGTGGCTCAAACTATCGTAGTTACTTCGTTCCAGTTAGATGACTATGAGAACATAAGAGCGGTGGATCGAGCTATCCCGATTCGCGCGTCACCATGACAAGAATAATAAACTAGTTGGGAAGGCGGGACAGAACACAAGCAAGAATGTAAATTCGGAAAAAATGGGGAAAATGAACAGATACACACGGGAGACCGAATGTACGAGCACAATTCAAACGGCCTAATTAAAGGAGGTGGCACGTAACAACCGGATCGAACCAATTTTTTTCATGTTAGAAAAATAAGTGAAGGTTTCGGTGACCAGAACAGTTCCTTGCGGTCAAATGTTACAGAGAAACGCAACGGAAGTCGAAGGTGTAGGATAACAGATAAAAGATGATGCGACAACGCTGGGATTTTGGATTTAGAAAGAGGATTTGACTGTGCACCTCATAAACAAGCCGGGGAAGAGATCAATAAAACAGTGTTGTTCCGTAAATATGTGGACGATATTATGTTAAGCTGTGACAGCGAAGACCAGTTAACCCAACTGGTTACCAAGTGGAATGACCTACATCCAAACATCAAAGTGACAACAGAACGCAGACAATACGACTCGCTGTCGTTCCTTGACTTCTTACTACAGCGTAGTAGTGACGGTACAATACGCAGATCAGTTTATCGCAAGTCAACGTGGAACGGACAGTAGATGAACATCTACAGCTTGGTCCCTAAGCGGTACAAGGTTTAGTGAAGGCTCTGTCTAACACGGCTAGGAAAATATGCACTGCTGACAAACGGGAGTAAGAGTTGTGGTGGATAACTCAGACAATTGTAGATAATCGGTACCAAACGTCCCTCATCGCTCAGTTTAGTGCTGAGAAGGCGGAAGAAAGTTTGCCTATGGTACGGCAGAGAAAAGCAATCCTGCAACTGCCATTCAAGGAAGACGACGCGTGTCAGGTATTCCGAAGTCGATTGAAATCTGCAGTGGCGCGCGTATACCCTTCGGTGGAATCAGTACTAATCTACACAACGAAGTGCATCCCTAATCCGTTGCTTAAACTTCCGTTGTGCCTGTCCAGCCGTCCACACATCCTATAGCGATTTACATGTATTTGCAAGATCGAATATGTGAGCACGAAAGAACGACAATTGAGGGTGAGGGTCTCAAAGCAAATTATTTTCAGATGCTCTGGCTACCACAGAGGATAATCAACGGTGCTATATCTGCTGGGTCGAGCAGGGTGGATAGGGGATAAGATGCTACTGCCCAAGCCTTCCCGTCTTCGTATTCCCCCTCTTGCAACTTATCGTCCCGTTCCAACTTCGCTTTTATCCCCCCGTTTCCAACCCCCAAATTCTTGGTCATCCCCCACCATGTTCGATAGGTGCACATCTCCTAGTTTAAAATCATATGCAAACGCGGAGCATCACTCCTGCTCTCTCGATAAGCCCATGTCTAACCAAGCGGTCAAGCCTAGTTCATCGGCTTCTATTTGGAGTCACTGTTCCTTCTTCAGGTTGGCATGCCTCAACGTACGCACATTGTTACAGATCGGTCAACAAGCAACACTTACCCGAACTTTAGAGACCCTCCCAAACAATATCTGCTGCCTATCAAGAAACCGTCAACAAGACCTGAGCAGTGCTCTCACTCTGGGATACCCTTCAGGTGACACTAGCAGTGCTTTCTCATTGCGCCTATCCTGAGACGATGCAACTTAGAGTACCGCCAAGACGGTATTAGTATTGCCCTGAGTCCCCGGGCTGAATCTGCTCTGGTCGATTGGATCCCAATCAGTAGCCATGTGTTTGCAGCCCGACTGGCTGGCTCGTTCAAATCATCGAAGTCGCGCGAGGATAATAGCTGTCTGGTTGTCATATCGGCTATTCGACCCAACAAACTATAGCGATCACGCTGTAAAAGCCGACTTCTATCGTCAACTGAACGACCTTCGCCACAGAAGAAACACTGACACTAGTTCGGGCCGGGATCTGAAGTTAGGAAGTTGTCCAATGATGAAGTGTATCTGTTGCAACCCGGTGTTAAAAGAATGGGCACATTTCCAGAATCTATGTATTGACCAAGCTGGGCTACAGGCCTGAAGTTGGACAACCGTACTGAGTCAGTCCATGAGGCTAAATGCGAACGCTGCTCTGGCTATGTTGGAGTGTTCAATATAGTGCTCGATAGCGGTTGGTCGATAATCATGGTGGTTGGGTTAATTAGGATTGTTCTAACATAACAGCATCTGGGCGACCAACATGGTGTACGCTCCCGTAATGACAACAGTGAGCGACTACTTCATTTATGTGAAAAAGGTCACTTATTTCTTGCGGGTATTAATTGCAGACACAGCACACGTCAGGTGACACGACGCCCACCAGCCTCGAACCAGCAATGGACGCAAATCACATCTCGATCAGTTATCGCTGGAGAGGCCGGCTTCAAAAATGTCGCTCGATTTGGAGCATGTGTGAACACTGACCATGCACTTGTATGTACAAAAGGGAGGGCGCGTTTTGACAGAGGCCCACGATGACACTATGAGCGCAGAGACACCGGAAAACTGGCGAACTCGGGTGTTCCGTAGGTGTAGCGAAGTACGCTGGCATTCAGGTTGAGTAAGCTCCCAATGAATACAGTTGAAGCTCACTAGTCGCATGTTCACCAGAAGTAATTACTAGCAGGTAAATCATCACCTGGTAGATCCAATAGCCAACTTGGACATTGGGTCAATTCGCAGTCCTTGGAACTGATCGACCGTCGCAGTAACATTCTGGTTGGAAGCGAACACAACGAGACTACAAAAGACCTGGAGGCAAAATTTAATGCTAGTCTGAAGAGAGACCGCGAATCCTGATGGTCTCTTCGTGTGCAGAGATGGGAGCGGCCGTTGCCCTTGCTAACCATTGAAGTTAAGCCGTCTGATACGGGAAATGTGCCGCAGGTGACCTCGCGTTAGTGAAACAAGTTATAACGAGTGCATAGTCTATCCACAATTTGTCAAAACATTTGGAGCGTTAGGCTGAGCCTTTTGAAAAGCAATTTAGTCCGTCGGAATTGTTCGATTCCTCCCCGGCCAAAGATCGCCCTGAACCCGTGGATGTCACTTTAGATCCGCCCTATCGCTCAGAAGTCGAGCATGAGTTCGGAATGGTGAGGCGGAAAAAGCTGAGGGATAAGATCATCCTCATCCAGCCCACTTCACATTCGGTGACCCTGCTTTTGATGCTAACTTATGCGAATTACTAATGAAACTCTGGGAGCAGGAAACTGTCCCAACCGACTGGAGCCGCTTCGTTGTTGTCCCGATCATCAAATGAGGCTCGCGTTCGGAATGCGGAAACCATAGAGGAATCAGTCTGATCTCCATCGCTTCCAAAGTAATTGCATCTGTCATCCTTCACAGACTGACTAGCACTCGTGAAGGCCAGATTCGTGAGGAGCAAGCCGGGTTTCGTCGAAGTCGAGGCTGCATCGATCACATCTTCACTTTGCGCCAGTTGTTGGATCACCGTCACATATATTGGCGGCCCAACGTTGTCATATTCCTCGATATCAAAGATGCCTTCGATTTGGTGGATCGATGTGCCCTTTGGGACGGTCTGCTAGGGAAAGGTGTGTCCGGGGAACATGTAAATATTATCCGGGCGCTTTACGCACCTATTCCGTGCAATGTGAGAGCTCACGGCAAGCTGTCGCAGCTATTCACTATCTCCAGCGGTGTTAGATAAGGATACCCGCTGTCACCTTTCCTCTTCAACTGTGCTATTGACGGGTTCATTAGTTTGCATTCACAGGACACGACTTAGGTGTGGAGCTGCTCCCAGGTGACCGACTTGGAGTATGCTGACGACATTGCCCTTATCTGTGACAGCTCGCATACATACCAAGCGGCACTGGACAGATTAGCACTGGCTGTCAGCCGTTTCGGACTATGCTTTGCATCCTCAAGATTCAAAACTTTCTTCCAAGGTTCTCAGGAACCGCCTCCTGCACTGACCCTTAGTGGGGATCAACTAGAAGTCTTACGAAAGTTCAACTATCTAGGTACTTGTATCAGCGCCGTTGAAATTGGAGAAGAGGTCACCAACCGTATAGCAAAAGCACAAGGTGCTTAAGCTAACCTTCGCCATATTTAGCACCGGCGCCACGCCACTCTCTCCCTGAAGGGTAGAGTGTACAATGCAGTCGTATGTTCGACCCTATTGTACGGTTGTGAAACCTGACCCATTAGATCAGTCGACCTAAAGAGGCTGGTTACGTCCGACCACCAGTGCCTTCGCATTTTGTCTTTTATTTGGTGGGAACACCGTATGAGCAATGAGTGTGTTCGACGCCTTGTTTATGGCACATGAAGAAGTGGACCACTCAACACCGTTATATCTAGCACCAGACTCCGATGGCTGAGCCACGAGCTGCGCATGCCAGCCCACCGACTCCCACGACGTACATTGTTTGCGCGCCAGGGGCGTGGATGGAAGGAGAGGGTGGGTGGTCAAGAGGAATGAAGACCCCCACATAGAAGTTCGCCTCGGTTGGATCCTCTCCGCTCTCTGGTTGGGGACCGAAGGACGTTGAACGTTTCGTTGGATACACTAGCTGACAAGGCCAGGAGCCAACCTCAGTGGTGTTTGTGTTGTGAGTTATTTGCCCCTCCTCTCTGACCACGATTCCATTCATTAGGCATAATACTACTCTTTTTAGAGGCATAATAGCCGGTTGTTAGCTCTCCGGAACTGGTGACTCAGCCGGCGTGCCTCTCATGTATTTTCTTTTCGTTCGTATTGCGGCACAATAGCTGAGATGTTTTCCTCCTGCAGCTAACGTGTACAATGAGTGAATGGATCGCGGAGCGTATATCGGCGTGGGTTAGTAAACACGTTTCGCAGATGACTGCGTCTGCCACCTCGAATGCGTAGCCAATGAAGCGAAATGTCGTTCCATACAGACAACCATCATCAATCGCCCGCCACCTGTTGGCTGACAACCACAGTGTTGAACCAGCGCGAGCTTTCTGTGTTATCTATACCTCAATGAACCCCCACCTTTACGATACGCTGAGGCCGTTAACATCAAACAACTTGGCACAACTCTATGTGTGAAGAAAGACGCATTTGTGACCCTTGCTCTGCCGTGGTACCGAGCCGGGAACAGATGAGATGACGACTGTATGTTCAAATTGGTTAATTTGTAATTGCAGCTGCCCTCATTTCATGATGCTGAAAATTCACAGGTCTGTATTACGCACTTGAAAACATGCATAGAAAGTGCTCCGGGATTAAATCGTGCGGCACTCTTGTGTTTACTATTCTGCTAAAAATTTCTTCTGAAACTAATTGTGTCAACTATCTCAAACGATTATTGCAAAAGGTAGAATCCTTTGGAGTCCGAAACTAGCCTTAAAGTTGGCTTTCCTCCCATCTCAGCAATCGATTACAAAAAGCCACTTTGGGTGACAACCACTGCTCCCCATGCACAATCATCAGTGGTGTCATCCAAGGAACTGCACTTGACCCGTTGTTACTTCTTCATTTTTAATCATTGATATTGCCATGCCCTTCAAAAATGGCCAGTAAGAAAAGTATGTCCATAGGACAGTCTACTCGTAAGTTTATAATTGCAATTTCTTTATGGCCATTGCAACGAGACTGGGCCTTAACGTAGTGCGATGGTCTGCGTACCTCAGGGGCCCATTAAGCTAAGCTGGATGGCACATTCCAAGTGCCTTCAGAGCCACTCATATCATACAGGTTAATGGTTAGGGGGCAGCCTAACGGTCTTCCAATCCAATCATCTTAGTTATTATGAAGTAAATAGACCTCTTCCTTTAAAACCTAGTCATGCGTGACAACAGGTCTAGGGGTTGTAAGTTCACAGTTCGAGTGGCATAGAGCACGAGCACCACGCATTGTCTGACGGTGGGAGGGCACCTCCCGGTACTCAATGGTTTCCTACCGCCTGCCTCAAACCAGGCAGCCCCTGGGCAAATTAGTGCGAACCCGTCTACTCATACCTGCGGCTGATCGTGGTCGAAAGTGCATAGCATACTACAGTCGGGAAACACAAGTGCATCGTTTTAAATCTTCAAAGGCTGTGGGTGAGAGGCTTCAGGCAGATCCCGATGGGTCTCTGCAATCACACTCGCGAGCTGAAGTTGCCCAACTGCATTTTGGGTCAGGCTGTTGAACCAAAGCCTCCGGGTGGAGTCTCTCAAGGGAACCTTATGTACCCCACGGTCTTATGGGTCAGACTGTTGAGCCCAAGGCTAGGGGTTGAGCACATCGAACAAAAACTCTATCGGAATGGGTAGCCGGAAAGTATCACCTGTCCTCTCGAACTAGTCGACATTACTCACAGTTTTCCCTCTTGTTTTTATCCATGCCTTTCAACTCTCTTCCTCCCCGCCTATTGAGCAAGAGACTGCCGTTGATCTCGAAGCTGGCGCCATGGATACATGCAGCTTTTACATCAAGCCTAGTCTCATTTCACAACGGTTCTTTTAACGTCCGCACTCTAGGTCAAATCGGCCAACATGCAGCACTAACTCTCACTCTTCGCTCTCTTGATATTGATGTGTGCTGTGTCCCTGAAGCACACATACAAGATAACAGTGTGGTGACGAAGCATTAACTTCTTGGTCCCGAATATACTGACAATGACCACACTCTTGGCGACTCTGACAATACTGAGTCAATCGTATTCACGGTATTGCTATCGCCCTCAGCAATCATGCTGAATGAAATCTACTCGACTGGATGTCGACAAAGATGCGTTTATGTGCGGTTCGACTTCGAACCTCTACTGAAGTTAATGAGCACCGTCTGAAGATAAGGGGCCTCTTCATCGCCTTCGTTTATGCTCCTCCTGACTTCAGGTCAGATGGTATCAAAGACGATTTCCATCGTGAACTCTCATCTCTTCTATGCATGGCGAGAATAGTGACATCGTGGTTATTGCTGGTGACTTGAATGCTCTAGTGAGTCGCCTTCCAAACTGTGAAGAACAATTGGGAGGACGATTGTGATCGACTTTTCCAACTGCGCGCCGATCATAACCTTTACTTTAGCAGCACTGCTTTCCATCAGAAACGTACACAGCGTGTCACCTAGCACCCACCGAATTCCTCAATGTTTTGGACCATAATTGACCATTTTGCCATCAGCTACAGATGGCAAACATCAGACCGAGACTGTCGGTCAATTAGGAGCGCGTGCCTGGATTCTGACCAGGCAATAGCGAGCGCACGTTTGACGCTCACTCTTCCCGCAGTAAAGAAGGTCCTAAATCCTAACCTAAACAGTGACAACGATATCATAACGAACTATCCCACCAGTTGTTAGAGATGAATGAGGTTGGCGAGTCGAACGTTTCAAGAGTGTCATAAAGAATGCCTTTGACGGCTACTCTGTACGCAATTTGGGACGTCATAACTACAAATGGATCGCTGAAGCATCAACAAGTATGATCGAAGTACGGAAACAGGTTGCAAAAGGCAGTTTCAGTGTGTCCATAAGTTCCGTAGGCATAAGGAGCACAAGTCTGCCATGTAATTCGAGGGAGGGGGTTCGAACCTGCATAGGGACCTCGCGATCCTCGCAGTGTTCTTAGCCCAAGTGCAACTTGTGGTGGTTGCGCGGCAGCGAAGCGTCGGCACTGCTTACCGGCGTACTGTTGATGCCTTTTCCTCGTAACTCCATGAAAAAATGTTTTACAAAGTCTTCGAATCGACCAGGAATGTTGGCGAGTCGCAAGGGCCGTGAGATGGAGAAAGCGACTACTATTGGGAACAGTTGAATGCTATTACAGCTTATCCGGACACACGGGTCCTAGGAAGCCATTAGTTAGCGAGACAATAGCTGGGAAAGATGAACAGTTGACCCATTCCCAATCTCGTCAACTAGCCGCTTGGGCGGAAGATTTTGAAGAGCAGTTCAACAGGCCTCATAAGAGAGCCACTTGCTGAAACACCTGAGCCGACATCAGTAGTTGATATTAAACCTCCCACTTCTGAAGAGGTTCGACATGAGCTCGCCTTTTTGAAATGAAACCGGACCCCAGAACCCTCCGACCATTCTCAATCTTTGCTGACTGGACTTACTATTTTATTTAACATGACTTGGGACACTGAAGAGGTGCCTTCAGACTGGCGACTGTCGTGCCCATCTTACACAAGAGTACGCGGATTTTGTGCGAAAATCAACGACACCCTAGTTTTATCTTTATTGCCTTCAAACTGCTTACGGGTATCATTCGTCGACGACTCACTGGTCCCTGTGAGAACCGAACCAACGAAAGCCAGTCTGGTTTTTGCCCTGGTTGTGATTGCGTGTTAGAACAGATACACGGTTACAGACGATTGATTGTTGTGGTTTTCCTTGACTTAAAAGCTGCCTACGATTTTGTTGACCGCGCCAGCTTATGGCACTGTCTATTCATGAAGAGCAAGCCAGATAAACCACATTCCATTTTGAAGTCTTTCTACCATGATTCCTGAGGCCGTGTAAGGTTCTGTGGGAAACTGTCTCCTGAGTTCCCAACGACAAGTGGGGTTCACCAGGGGTGTCCTCCTCAACAGACTGATAAACCTAGAGTATGCGGACGATATTTCTCTCCTTGGGTCTGACGTAGTGACTATGCAAACAGCTGGATAGACTGGTGAGTAGCACTGCACACTTTGGCAGGTGCCCTGCACCATCAAAGTGCAAAGTACTGCTTCAGGACTGGACCGACACAACACAGAATTTTATATAACACTAAACAGCCAACGGAAGTGGTGGATCGGTTCACTTACCTTGATAGTTGTGTCACTTCTGGTAATCATATCACTGAGGAAGCTACTTTGTAAGGCTCGTGTGGCTTCCCAGAGGCTCAATCATATTTGGAGAAGTCGGGATGTCAGCCTGTCAGTGAAATGTAGGGTGTATAACGCTACGATAAGGCCGGTGTTATTGTATGGATTAGTGACCTGGTCAGTCCGCGGCGAAGACATTAAAAAACTGGTCGTGTTTGACCACTGGTGCTTGCGGTGTATTGGTCACGTTTGCCAGGAATACAGGGTGAGCAAGAAGCCTACTAGTGTTTCATGCGAATGTTCGTTACATCTCAATCACTTACGTTGGCTAGGTCATGTCCTCCGTATGCTCACTGACTGGTTGTGTTGGCAGGCATTACACGCCGTGACCACACTAAGCTGGACAAAACCGCGAGGTGGGCAGTCGATGACGTGGTGTAGAAGCATGAAGAAACCGACTGAGAGACTTAGTCGGACTGCAGCGTGCCGTCTTTGTGAATAGGGGACTCGGGATGATCCATAGAAATGGCTGGAGGCCCGTTCAGACATGATGCAGTGACAAAGTAAGTGAAGTTCCTGCACTCGATTTTTTGCAGTTATTTGCTACTTCGCGTTCTATACTGATTAACATGAATCAATATCAGAAATCAGTTCAAGGTGGAGTAGTCTGTTCGGTAAACTCTCATCGGACCCAAACGTTTACATAGCACTGATTGTGGGGAAGCGTCAACTAGGGCTGGGATATACTTCTGGACTGTTTGAATGATCAAAATCGATAACTTGAGACAGAGATGGTAAACCAAGTAAACTAAATGCACACACATACGCAAAGCTCAGTAGTCCAAAGTATGTAAGTATGTAAGATAACAGCCAAATAACTAAGTAACAGTGTCCGTTGGCCAAGGTAGTAGTATCGGCCGTTAACACATCCCGACGTGGTTTTACAAGGGCGAAATGAGGTCTTCAGACAGCTCAATCATGTCGCACCTCCTTGAATGTGTCCAAACAGCTTCAGAGAATGACTTCAAAGTCATTTAAGCACTACCTGAACACTACTCGGTAGGATTCCGCAAACAGCTTCTATCCATCGTCGGGGCTATCTACATTCACCATCAGAAGCCGGAATTACGTGTACAAAAACGATTCATGCGGCCGATACTACTACCTTGGCCAACGGACACTGTTACTTAGTTATTTGGCTGTTATCTTACATACTTAATTACTTTGGACTACTGAGCTTTGCGTATGTGTGTGCATTTAGTTTACTTGGTTTACCATCTCTGTCTCAAGTTATCGGTTTTGATCATTCAGACAGTCCAGAAGTAAATCCCAGCCCGAGTTGACGCTTTCCCACAATCAGTGTTATGTAAATGTTTGGGTCCGATAAGAGTTTACCGAAAAGAATTCTTCACCCTGAACTGATTTCTGATACTGATACATGTTAATGAAATGGGAATCTTTGCTTTGCTGAAGAAAAGCATTACCCGTGATTCATGGAAACTATAATGATTCGTCTAACGCAACTCCTTCCTGCTTCCAGTTTCTTTACATTATAGTTGCATTCAACTCCACTAGCTTGCCGTTGTTATCAACGGTTATTCTTACGATGTGAATTGTGGAAACTGGACACACCGCACTTTGGTGCTCGGATTATAGTTGTTCAACTGAAATGAACTGAGCTGAAGGTGATCTTGGAATCCGGTATCATTCCAACTTCCGCTTTTCTGAACAAACCTAATACCAAGTAGTCAGAGCCAGACAATCCGTGGCTAAGATAGGATACAAAATCAATACAGTCTCTGCCAAACACGAATTATTCAATACTTTCACTCGTCCAATGCTTGAATGCTGTAACTTCATCTATCGCAGCATGCGGATGATGGACAAGAAAGCTATGAAAAGGTTCCAATTATCGATGGCTACAACGAAGACTTCGCAACAAAACATATACGGTACTTGTATTAAGGGCTAGAACAACCATACATTCTAACGTTTTCTTCATCAGATACGCCGCTTTATAGAACAGCCTGTCAGCCACAATCAGGGCATGTAAATCCCTATGACGTTCCTCACTAAACTTGATAGATACTTAGGTCTGGAAGCGGTACTATCCATGATATCCGGTAAATCACCTGATGAAATATTTCAGGATGGTACAGCTTTTATATATATCCCCGGTGTGGCTGCGCTTGATGTGAATGTTGACAAGGTGTTTACCTGTCTATCACCCACCATGTCTATGCTGCCTCCAGGAGTCAGCTGGGTGTTGCTGGAGGGGACGGAGTGCACGGTCCTCGTGACCATGCTAGGCTCGAAAAGTGGTTCCATGCAACCAGTGTGGAGCGTACCACGGTCTAGCCACCGTCTTGCGTGCGCGTGGTACATACGGTTTCCCAATTAGGCGGAAATGCGTCTGTTCTGCTTGTTAAAGGAGTGTAAGACGGCTTTGTTGATGAAACGTAGCTCCCATCCGTATGCTTCTTGGTCTTATTCCTCCGGGTTTACACTGGATATGGGGTGTGTGGGTGGAACTGCGGGTGGTGCAGCGCAAGCCACCTATGATCTCTCCGTAGGCGCAGGCGTCTTGTGGTTGTATCCGTGGAGGCCAATGACAGGCGAACCCGGACAGGGATGCCGCAAATCTATATATAATATCGATTCGACTGGCGGATAGTAAGACGGCCGTGTAGGGTTAGGGGAACTACAAAAAAGCATACTAAAATCGTGCCGCAAGTAAAGTGAATTATTGAACATCAGATTGTGAGTTCCAGCGAACCTCATTAAAATAGGCGCTGTCCAAGGTACTGGATAAAGTTCTGCGTTCGGAGTCACTCATTGACGCTGTTTCTGTAACTTTTGACACGAGAGAGGATCGGTGGGCATAGGACAATATCTCATCTGAAACAGGTTCGGCCTGAAAAAAAAGTCGGCAAAAGGGAATAAAACCCACTGTCATTAGTACACAGCGAGACGCAAGCCCGTAGGACTCGCATCTATTAAACACGGCTTTTGCTCGATCCGGACACTCTGGATAGTCCGCATACCAGTCATTCTTGTGAAGTAGCATTCGGTCATCATAAAAAAGCGCTGTTCTACAAAAAATACTAAGAGGCATAATCGCAAGTTACCGTCTGTTACTCGCAAGACGCCTGTGAAAAATCTATGGAGATAGCTGGGTTAGGACCAACGACTTACTTCACGCCCACTAGTTCCAGCAAAGACTATGGGGATGTCTTCATCGCCAAATGGCGCCTTAATTCGACTACGCCGACGCTCTCCAGGAGTGGTATTCTACCAAAAATGAGATGGAAAGGTGGAAACCGATGACATTTTAATCGTTAAGTGAGCAAAAGCCTAAAGTACAGCTTAAATACATTCAGGGCTGTGGCACCCAGTGTGTCTGCATAAAGCGAGACGGGGTGGGGTTGATGACGTAGATCGACAGCCGGGATCATGGAAAGGTTCAAATAGGTAACAAATCTGAGGCGCTTTCAGTGACAAAATCGAACGTCTATCGCTTGCGTGGCTGTTCCAAGGGACCTACATGTTACATGGTGTCCAATACCAAGCGAACAGACATAGACGCACATTCACTAAATATAGACAAAAGTCCACTGGCGAATGGAGCACGGGGATGGTCTGTAATGTAAGACCACGAGGATTTTAGACTTGCGTCCACAACATCATCATCATCATCATCATACACGTTAGCTAGAGGTGGGAAACACCTCAGCTACTGTGCCACAATACAAAGAAAAAAGGAGAGGAAAAAAACAACTGGTGAAAGCTGGCTGAGCTACCGATAACGGATGGGCATCGTTCCGGTAAGCTACCAGCCGGCTGCTGTGCACCCAAAAAAATTATTATGCAAAATTATATAAGGCTAAGTAATGAGATCGTGGTTGGAGGGGGAGGCTAAGAGGGAAGGGGTGGGACAAAGAAACTCACAGCACGAACGCCACTGAGGTCGGCTCCTAGCCATATCAGCAAGTGTGTCCAACCAAACCTGTTCATCGTCTTTCGGACCCCAACCTGGGAGCCGAGACGCTCCAACCGAGGCCAGCTCAGAAGTGAGGGCCTTCAGTCCTCTGGACCAAGTCATCGATTGGCCACCCCTTCTCTTCTTCCATCCAACACATCCTCTCACTGTCGGTGGGTTTCTCTAGATATCGCATCATCCTACGTGTTGTTGTTGGTGAGTGATACACACAGACTGTGTAGTGGGAGTGGGGTGGATGGATAGAAAGAGAAAATGATAAGAGAGAAGAAGAAAGGCGGGTGGCCAAGACGGATGACATTGGGACCAGAGGAATGAAGGCCCTCACTTCTGTGCTGGCCTCGGTTGGAGCGTCTCGGCTCCCTGGTTGGGGTCCGAAAGACGATGAACACGTTTGGTTGGACACACTTGCTGATATGGCTAGGAGCCGACCTCAGTGGCGTTCGTGCTGTGAGTTTCTTTGTCCCACCCCATCCCTCTTAGCCTCCCCCTCCAACCACGATCTCATTACTTAGCCTTATATAATTTTGCATAATAATTTTTTTGAGTGCACAGCAGCGGCTGGTAGCTTACCGGAACGATGCCCATCCGTTACCGGTAGCCCAGCCAGCTTTCACCAGTTGTTTTTTCTTTCGCTCCTTTTTTCTTGTATTGCGGCACAGTAGCTGAGGTGTTCCCCACCTCTAGCTAACGTGTATGATGATGATATATGATCGAGTTGTGGACGCAAAGTCATATAATCCTCGTGGTCTTAACAAAACCGTCCTATCCCCGTGCTACATTCGCTCAGTGGAGCTTTTGCTGTATATTTAGTGATCTGTGCGTCTTTGTCTGTTCGCTTGGATTTTGGACACATGTAACATTAGGTCCCTTGAAACGGTCACGCTAAGCGATTGACGTTCGCTTTTGTCACTGAAAGTGTTTCTCAGATTTAAGTACCTATTTGAACCTTTCCATGATCCCGGCTGTCTGATCTAAGTCATCAACCCCCCACCCCGTCTGAGCTTTATGCGACACAATGGGTTGCCATCAGTCCCATGAATGTATTTTAAGCTGTACTGTTAGGTTTTGCTCCCCTATTAACGATTAATAAATGTCTTCGGTTTCCACCTTTCCTATCATTTTTGGGTTAGAATACCACTCCTGGAGTGCGTCGGGTAGTCGAATTAAGGCTCCATTATGGCGATGAAGACTTCCCATAGTCTTTGCTGATATAGTGGGCGTGAAGTAGTCGTTGGTTACTACCCAGCTATCTCCATAGATTTTAACAGGCGTATTGCGAGTAAACAGACGGTAACTTTCGTTATGCTCTCTTAGTATTGTTTGTAGAAACAGCGCTTTTTTTTGATGGACCGTATGCTATTCAAAAGAATGACTGGTAGCGGGACTATCCAGAGATGTCCGATCGAGCTAATAGCCGTGCTTTATATAGATGCGAGTCATACGGGCTTGCGTTCTCGATGTGTCTTATGACAGTGGGTTTTATTCCCTTTTGCCGACTTTTTTTCAGGCCGAACCTGATCAGATGAGATATTGTCCTTGCCCACCGATCCTCCTCTCGTGTCCAAAAGTTTCGGAAACAGGCGTCAATGAGTGACTCCGAAACGCAGAACTTTATCCAGTACCTTGGACAGCGCCTATTTTAATGAGGTGCGTTGAACTTAAACACCTGATGTTCAATAATTCACTTTACTTGCGGCACGATTTTAGTATGCTTTTTTGTTGTTCCCCTACACCTACACGGCCGTCTACTATCCGCAGTCGAATCGTTTTATTATATAGATTTGCGGCATACCTGTCCGGGTTCGCCCCGGTCATTGGCCTCCACGGGTACACCTACAAAACGCCTTTGCGCCTACGGAGAGGGGAGAGATCATAGGTGGCTTGCGCTGCACCACCGCAGAGTTCCACCACAACACACCATTATCAGTGTAACCCGGAGGGAATTAAGACAAGAAAGCATACGGATGGGAGTTACGTATTATCAACAAAGCCGTCTGACACTCCTTTAACAAGCAGAAACAAGTCGGCTTTCCGCTTAATTGGGAAACGTATGTACCACGCGAAAGCAAGACGGTGGCTAGACGTGGGTTTCTCTCCACAATGGTTGCATGAGAACCCACTTTTCGAGCCGAGCATGGTTAACGAGGGACCGTGCACTCAGTCACCTCCAGTGCAACACCAAGCTGACTCCTGGAGGCCGACATAGACATGGTGGGTGATAGACAGGTAAACCATCCTTGTCAACCATTTCACATCAAGCGCAGCCACACCGGGGGCATATATATAAAAGATGTACCATCTGAAATATTGCACCCCATCAGGTGATTTACGGATAATCATGGATGAGTAACGCTTACAGACCTAAAGTATCTATCAAGTTTAGTGTGGAACTGTCATCGGGATTTACATTGCCCTGATTGTGCGCTCTGACAGGCTGTTCTATAATAGCGGGCGGATCTGATGAGGAAAAAAGTTAGGAATGTATGGTTGTTCTAGCCCCGTTAATACTAGTATACCGTATTTGTTTTGTGCGAAGTCTTCGTTGTAGCCATCGATATTTGGAACCCTTGTCATAGCTTTCTTGTCCATCATCAGCATGCTGCGATAGATGAAGTTACAGCATTCAAGCATTGACCGAGTGAAAGTATTGAATTAATTCGTGTTTGGCAGAAGACTTGTATTGATTTTGTATCCTATCTGAGCCCACGGGATTGTCTGGCTCTGACTATTGGTATTAGGTTTGTTCAGGGAAAAGCGGAAGTTGGAATGATACGGATTCAAGATCCACCTTCAGCTCAGTTTCCCTTTCAGTTGGAACAAACTTTGATGCCGGAGGCACCAAGTGCGGTGATGCGAGTGTGTCCTGTTGCACAATTCACATCCGTAAGAATAACCGTGCATATCAACGAATGCTAGTGGAAGTTGAATGCAAACTATAATGTAAAGAAACTGGGAAGCAGGAAGGAGTTGCCGGTAGAACGTATATTCTTGTTTCACATGAATCACGGGTCACGCTTTTCATTCAGCAAAGCATTGATTCCCATTTCATTAACATGTATCAGTATCAGAAATCTGATCAGGTGAAGAATTCTTTTTCGGTTAACTCTTATCGGAACCATACTTTTACTAAAACACTGATTGTGGGGAAAGCGTCAACTCTGGCTGGGGATTTACTTCGGGATGTACTGAATGATCAAAAACCGATAACTTGCGACAGAGATGGTAAACCAAGTAAACTAAATGCACACACATACGTCAAAGCTCAGTAGTCCGAAGTAATTAAGTAGTAATAAGATAACCAGCGCAGACAAGTAAGTGGCGAGTTTGTCCGTTGGCAAGCCTACGGAAGTAGTATCCGGCCAGCATCCGATGATATACGTCTTTTGTACACGTAATTCCGGCTTTCAGAGTGGTGAATGTAGATAGCCACGGCGATGGATAAGAGTGTTTGCGGGATCCTTAGCGAGAAGGTGTTCAGGTAGTGATTCAAATGATTTGAAGTCATTCTCTGAAGCTGTTTGGCACATTCGAGGAGGTGTGCGAATGATTGAGCTGTCTGAGACCTCATTTCGCCCTTGTTATAAACCAGTAGGGATGTGTTAAACGGCCGATTACTATACCTTGGCAACGGAACACTGTCTACTTAGTTATTTTGGCTGTTATACTTACATACTTTTATAATTTGGACTTCTGAGCTTTGGTATGTCGTGTGCATTTAGTTTTTATTGGTTTACCATCTTGTCTCAAGTTATCGATTTGATATTCCTGACAGTCCAGAAGTTATATCCCAGCCCTAGTGGACGACTTCCCCACAATCAGTGCTATGTAAACGTTTAGGGTCCGATGAGTGTTTAACCGAACCAGATACTCACCTTGAACTGATTTCTAGATATTGATTATGTTATCAGTATATTAAACGCGAAGTAGCAAAATAACTGCAATAAATCGATGTGAAGGTACTTCACTTACTTTGTCACTGCAATCATGTCCTGAAACCCGGGCCTCCAGCCCATTCTATGGATTCATCCGCGTCCCCTATTTTCAAAGACAGCACGCTGCAGTCCGTCATAAAGTCTCTCAGTCGGTTTTTCATGCTTCTAACACCACGTTTTCATCGAATGCCCACCTCGCAGGTTGTGTCCAGCTTAGTGTGGTCACGGCGTGTTAAATGGCCTGCAAACACAACCAGTCAGTGAGATTCGGAGGACATTGACCTAGCAAAGCAAACGTAAGTGATTGAGATGTATGAACATTCGCATTGAGACACTAGTGGCTTCTTGCTCACCCTTTTATTACTGGCCAAACGTGACCAATACACCGCAAGCACAGTGGTCAAACACGAACAGTTTTTTAATGGTCTCCGCGCGGACTGACCAGGTCCATAATCCATAACAATAACCACCGGCCTTATCGTAGATTTTTACACCCTAAATGTCACTGCAACAGGAATGACATCCCGAATTCTCCAAATATGATTGAGCCTCTGGGAAGCCACACGAGCCTTAAGCGACGCGGTTCTAAGTACATCTTTGAGTTCCGACACCTGCCATATCACATTCGTCTCCAGCATTTGAATATGTTCTCCCTGGAATATCGGCGTCGCCGAGGCGATCTGATCTACGCTCGGCGCATTCTGCGAGGCGAGATAGGAAACGAGCTCCAAGGTTTCTTCCGGGTTAACCCTGAGTGTTCGACTCGGGGCCACTGCTGGAAACTGTTTAAACCTAGGAGACTCAGGCTTCGCTCTGATTTTACACTATCGACTCGTGTGGTGAACGACTGCAACTGCTTGCCTAATTCCGTCGTCAACGCGCATACGGAGGAATGTTTTAAACGATTGTTGGATTTATACCTCTTGAATTTGCAGGGATCTTGTTGTTTCTTATGTAACTGTGACAATTTAACTTGTTAATTGCTGTTGCGCCAACACCTGCTATGATTGGGAGGTGATGAAGCTGACAAACGTCTTTCCTGCTGCTCTCTACAATACAATGATTACAATGATTTCGCCAAAGCCTTCAACAAGGTCGACCACATGATTCTAGTATAGAAACTGTTGTCTTACGTGTTTCAGGAGCCTTGATGGACTCATCATCATCATCATTATACATGTCAACTAGCCTTGATGGACTGGCTCCGGAACTACCTTTATTCCCATTAAATACAATGTTCCAATGTACCGTACCTTCCAAGTACGCGTCGACGAAGCGTTTTCTCCCCGCATCCTTGCCACAAGCGGAGTTCCACAGGGGTCTGTTCTCGGACTGCACTTCTTCCTAGCCTTCATTGATGACGCCACACCGCAAGTGGAGTCTTCGCTGCTGCTATATGCGGATGACGCGACGCAGTGGCGCACAACTAACCTTCCGGACGATGTCGACGCACTTCAGACAGACCTCGACCGTCTACGTCAGTGGTCCGTAGAAAGAAAACAAACTTCCATTTAACGCTTTCGAAATGTCGCGTCCCTTTTACCCGCCCTTTCGCTTTTTCTCCTATATATTACCCGGGAGCGTCTATCCTCCAGATCACTTCAGCCGAAAGAGGCTTGGGTATCATTACCCAGACTCGTCGCAACGAGACTGGACCTTAACGTGGTGCGACGGTTTGCGTACCTCATTGACCCATTAAGCTATACTGGGTGATGCCTCCGGGCACCTTGAGAGCTACTCCTACCAGGTTGGTCAATGGTGAGAGGTCAGACAAACTCAGTCTCCTGGTCCTCCAGTTTGGGGGGTTTGAAATGGGATGGCGTCCATTTCTGTAAAACTAAATCATTGCCACCTCTCCGTTGCCTTGCGGACAGGCTTTTGAGCCAAAAGCTTTGGATGAGGACCCTAATCGTCCTCCTGTCTAGGTCTGGGCGCCCTGGCAGTATCTCAGCCCACATACAACCATGACATTTTCTTCAAACATAAACTTCATCCTGCATCGGCCGTCGCGCAGATCATCAAGGGTCACCTTATCTGCTGCATACAGCAGGGCAGATAAGCGAAAACATGCTACTGCTGGCGCCTTCCTTCTTTCTTTTCCACCTGTTTCTCTTACTCCCATCCCGACCCCCATTACTAAACTTCCTTCTATAATTCCCAGCTTAATTGACAGCAACCGAAGTGCCACTGGAGTAGAACCATCTGCAGCCACCATCCCACAGCACCTATCGGAGGCCTATCGGCAAAACTCCCTTATAAGGCCACGCTATCCTGTTTCCATGGCGACATTCAACGTTCGTACTCTAAGACAAACAGGTCAACAGGCTGCACTCGCACCCACCTTGGACATACTGGGTATTGATGTGTGTTGTGTGTCCGAAACTAGGATCAATGACCCTAACGGGGTTATTGAATTAACTGCACCCGGCTTATCCTCTCGTTATTGGTTGCACGCATCCGGAGACGCCGATGCAGCACTCACGGGTCAAGCTGGTGTAGGTATCATTCTAAGCTCCAAGGCTGAGCCATCGTTGGTTGATTGGATTCTGGTGAACAGCCGTTTATGTACAGCCCGTTTGACGACATCAGCTAAGGTTGATTCACGAAGTAGTAAGAAACGCTGTTTGTTCGTGATTTCCGCTTATGCTCCTACCGACTGCAGTTCTAATGCTGTCAGGGACACATTCTATCACGAACTGAATGCGCTATTACGCAGTGCTACTAGTTCAGATATCATAGTACTTGCAGGTGATATGTACGCACAAGTAGGGCGTCTGAGCTCTTCAGAAGCTCAGCTAGGTGGTAAATGTGGGCTTAACTCAAAGCGGACTGACAACGGTGAGCGTCTGCTGCAAGTGTGTGCGGAGCACCCGTTGTTTCTTAGTAACACTGCTTTTAGACACAGTGGGCGCTGAAGTGCCACTTGGCGTCCTCCTGTAGCTGACCAGCGATGGACTCAAATTGATCACATTGCCATAAGTTACAGATGACGTCGTTCCATCCTGGATTACCGCTCGTACTGAAGTACCTGTGTCGACTCTGATCATGCCTTGGTACGTTGTCGTCTCGCCATGAACTTTACCGGGAGGCGCACCAAGTGTCCCCTACGATTGGCAACTGAGAAATTGTCTCAGTCCTCGATCAGGCAAGCCTACCAAGACGCACTGCATACGAAACTTCCGCAGTCTTGTCTTAAGGACGCTGAGCTTCAGTGGAATAAGATCTCGGCCGCCATGCACGACGCAGGAGCATGTGCTTGTGGCACTATCCATCGTCACCGCACCAGTCGCTGGATATTCGAGACGTCGGTGAACCTGTTTGAATCCAGAAGACACCTCCCGGCTGGTTCTGAACACAATGTGACCAGACGGGCTATTAGGCGGGAACTAAAGCAGAGACTGCGTGCTGACAAGGAAGCCTGGTGGACTAGTAGGGCTCAAGAAATGGAGGAGGCAGTAACAGTAGGCAATTACCGCAAGCTCTTCCAACTAATCCGCACCACTGGTCCCTTTAGCCTCCCCCTCCATCTACGATCTTATTTCGTAGGGTAAAACGTAATTAAATTTTTGGTTTTGCCTAGTAGCCGGCTAGTAGCTTACCGGAACGATGCGTATCCGTTTCTGGTAGCTCAGCTGGCATTCAACTGTCGTATTTATTTTTCCTTTATATATTGTATGTATGTATGTATTTCCTTTATGTATTGCGGTACAATAGCGGAGGTGTTTTACCATCTCTAGCTGACATGTATAATGATGATGATGATGATGACTGGTCCCAGAAAACCAGGCGTCAGTTAGACAATCAGAGACGGCGCGCGTGCGCTGATACACAATAAGGAGCGCCGTACGGCTTATTGGCCGGAACACTTTCAAGATCAGTTCAGCCGGTCCCCTGATCCCGGAGCTCTTCCTACTCAGGTGATGTAGGATGAGCCATGGACGGTTAGTTTAGAGCCTCCGTCGGAAGCCGAGGTCCGAAACGCGATCATAGCCACCAATCGTTTTCGTGCCGCTGGTCCGGATTCCCTCCCACCTGCACTATTTAGGGATGGAGGTGAGGTCCTCTGCAAAGCACTGACCTTATCCGAATATCTGGAAAGAAGAGAGCGTCCCGGCTAATTGGAGCGAATCGATTATAGTGGCAATATACAAAAAGGGCAGTCGCACAGACTGTGCGAGCCACAGGGGTATTAGCCTAACGCCAGTTGTGACAAAATTATTGGCCCCGATTATCGTTCGTCGCCTCAATGCGGAACGCGAATCTCGGATTAAGGAAGAGCAGGCAGGTTTTCGCCCAAGACGTGGCTGTATGGACCAAATATTCACTTTGCGGCAGTTGCTAGAGCAGCGCCACGCATACCGCAGACCGACAATAACTGTGTTCCTCGATTTCAAGAGTGCGTTCGATTCAGTCGATCGATCGATTCTGTTTGAAATACTTGCGCGGAAAGATGTTCCCACGAAATATGTGAACATTCTTCGTGCTCTATACTCGAACACTACAGGCCACGTCAGAGTCTACGGTGTCCTATCGGATAGCTTTCCGACTACAAGTGGCGTTCGTCAGGGTTGTCCGATTTCCCCGTTTTTGTTCAATTTCGTCGTGGATTCTATCATGGAGTGTTCCCTTGCGGAATCTCACCATGTAGGCGTTGAATTGCTGCCTGGTGAAAGGTTAGTTGATCTAGATTATGCGGACGATATCGTCTTGCTTTTCGACGATGTTGCGGCGGCACAATCAACCCTGAATAGCCTATCCAGAGTGGTCCCATTATTTGGTATGCACTTCGCACCTTCAAAGTGCAAAGTGTTGCTGCAGGACCACCAGCCACTTGATGACCCCTTGACGCTTGCTAACGAGGAACTCGAGGTGGTTGATCATTTCACTTATCTTGGCAGCTGCATCAGCAATGATGGGCGCATAGAAACTGACGTGAGCTCACGCATTGCAAAAGCCAGAGCTACCTTCTTGAACCTGCGTCATGTTTGGCGACAGAAGGGAGTTTCCCTCCGTCTGAAAGGCCGTGTATACAAGGCCACAATGAGGGCCGTTCTGCTGTATGGTAGTGAAACTTGGCCCTTTCGGTCTGAAGATCTGAGGCATATTCAAGTCTTTGATCATCGTTGTTTGCGAAGGGTTGCTGGTGTCGGATGGCACCAGTGTATCCCCAACGATGATGTGCGTAGGCGAGTATTGGTAGTGATAATCATGCTAGCTCCCTAGAACAACAGATAGCACTGAATAAGTTGCGTTGGCTCGGGCACGTGCTACGCATGCCTGGTCACCGCTTACCTAGGAGGGCCTTGTTCAGTCTCCCTGGTGTAGGGTGGCGCAAGGCTCGAGGTGGACAGAAGTTGACTTGGCAACGGGAAATGAAGTCACTGACAACCAAACTGGGTGTCGTTGGTCCGTCTCGCCTTCCGGGTTGGAGTCCACGTGACTCACCTTGTGCTTGGCTCGAGACTTTGCAGGACATGGCTCGCAACCGACACCAGTGGCGCGTCTGCTGCCGTCTTCTAATCGGACTGCCTGTTTCAAGTGTGTTTGGTGCTGAGTTATCTGCGAGGTAATGGCTAATTATGACGCGTGGCAGTGAAAGCCGCAAGGAAGCTGTCTCGCCGATGCCGCCTTATCTTTGCACGATAGGCAGCTGTTTGTGACGGTATGTTGTTAACACAAGGTGTAGGCGCCTTGACCCAGAATGTTTGCTTAGGGCATTAAGGTTGTCAGGTAAGTCCCCCTTTCTCTCCCTCTTCTTATTATTTATTTCATAGGTCCTCATGATTGTATGGCAGCGACGCATCAGTTCAAATGGCTGATGTACTGCTGTTGATGATGAGGATGATGCTGAGATCCTATTCCACCGAAGTTCAGGGTCATTAGGACATGACAACGGAAGTTCGGTATGCAGTATGTCTTGATAGGCTTGCCTGACCGAGGACTGAGACAATTTGTCCGTTGCCAATCGTAGGGGGCGCTTGGTGCGCCTCCCGGTAAAGTTCATGGAGAAACGACAGCGCACCAAGGCATGATCAGAGTCGACGCAGGTACTCCAGTACGAGCGGCAATCTAGAATGGAACCACGCCACCTGTAACTTATGGCTATGTGGTCAATTTGGGTCCATCGCTGGCCAGCTACAGGTGGACGCCAAGTGGCACTTCGGCGCCCACTGTGTCTAAAAGCAGTGCTACTAAGAAACAACTGTGATCCGCACACGGTTGCAGCAGACGCTCGCCGTTGTCAGTCCGTTCGGAGTTAAGCCCACAATGACCACGCAGATGAGCTTCTGAAGAGATCAGACGCCCTTCTTGTGCATTCGTATCCCCTGCAAGTACTATAATATCTGAACTAGTAGCATTGCGTAGCAGCGCGTTCAGTTCGTGATAGAATGTGTCCTTGACTGCATTAGAACTGCAGTCGGTGGGAGTATAAGCGGAAATCACAAACAAACAGCGTTTTGTTTTACTTCGCGAATTCACCTTAGCTGATGTCGTCAAACGGGCTGCATATAAACGGCTGTTCACCGGAATCCAATCAACCAATGATGGCTTAGCCTTGGAGCTTAGAATGATACCTACACCAGCTTGACCCGTGAGTGCTGCATCGGCGTCTCCGGATGCATGCAACCAATAACGAGAGGATAAGCCGAGTGCAGTCAATTCAATAACCCCGTTAGGGTCATTGATCCTAGTTTCGGACACATAACACACATTAATACCCAGTGTGTCCAAGGTGCGTGCGAGTGCAGCCTGCTGACCTGTTTGTCTTAGAGTGCGGACGTTGAGTGTCGCCATGTAAACGGGACAGCGTGGCCTTATAAGGGGCTTTTGTCGATAAGTGTCCGATAGGTGTTGTGGGATGGTGACTACAGATGGTTCTACTCCAGTGGCACGTCATTTGCTGTCAATTTAGCTGAGAATTATAGAAGGAAGGTTAGTAATGGGGTCGGGATGGGAGTAAGAGAAAAGGTGGAAAAGAAAGAAGGGAGGCGCCAGCAGTAGCATGTTCTCGCTTATCCGCACTGCTGTATGCAACAGATAAGGTGACCCTTGATAATCTGCGCGACGGCCGATGCAGGATGAAGTTTGGGTTTGAAGAAAATGTCATGGTTGTATGTGGGCTGAGATACTGCCAGGGCGCCCAGACCTAGACAGGAGGAGGATTAGGGTCCTCACCCAAATTCTTTGGCTCAAAAGCCTGTCCGCAAGGCAGCGTGGAGGTGGCAATGATTTGTTTTACAGTAATGGACGCCATCCCATTTCAAACCCCCAACCTGGAGGATCAGGAGACTGAGTTTGTCTGACCTCTCACCACTGACCAACCTGGAGGAAGTAGCGCTCAACGTGCCCGGAGGCATCACCCAGTACAGCTCAATGGGTCAGTGAGGTACGCAAACCGTCGCACCACATTAAGGTCCAGTCTCGTTGCGACGGAGCTGTTGTAAACGCTTTTTGTTGATTTTACCAAGGTATTTGATACGGTGAACCACGAGGCATTATGACTGCTGTTGGGTAAGTTTGGCTGTCCGAGAAAGTGTATGTCTGCAAAGTGGTATGCGGGCGACGGTGCAGCTGAGTGGACAGACCTCGGATGAGTTTGCAGTTGTCTCTGGTGTGAAGCAAAGTTATGTCCTAACTTCTGCCCCGTTGAATATTTATGTTCATAAAATGTCTTGCGCTTTTGATGCCGCTTGTGTTTACGGTGTTCGTGCGGAGCACCGTGTTGATGGTGGGTTGCTGAACATCCGTCGTTTCGGTGCGAGAACCCTAGTCTGTGAGACAACTATCCGTATGTTGCTGTCTGCTGACAAGTGTGCGTTGTTTGCACACAGCGCGGATGAGTGGCAGCACATGACTAGTGCTCTGGTTTCGACAGGCTAAATTCGGGCTTATAATCAACACAAACAAAACTCTGTATCTTACAGCCATCACCCGAGGTGCAATCTACAATGGTGCCGTTAATCAGCATTTTTGATGACGTATTGGAAACCACCTCTCGCCTCTGCTACCACGGGAGTGTGGTGTCGACTGACCAGCAGCTACACAGTGAGCTTCGTATCCGCGTCTCGAAGGTAGCGGCGACATTCGGGAAGCAAAAGTACCGTGTTGAACTACCATCAGCTTACAGTTGGCACGAAGCTGATGGTGTAAAAATCTGTGATGTCCGTTCTTCTATACAACAGCGAAACGTGGACGATGTACCGGCGGGATGTGCGGTATCTCGAGCGGTGCCATCAACAGCGTTTGCGACGGATACCGCGCATTGGTTGGTGCGACAGAGTTACTGACACGGAAGTGTTGCGCCGAAATAAAATGTAAACAGTCGACTGCATACCTTTGCTGAGACACCTGAGGTGGCTCGATCATGTGAGCCGTATGGATTCGACGCGGATACCGAAACAACTCTTATATGGTCAGGTGAGTATTGGGAAGCAACATGTGGGGAAACCAAAGTTACTTTACCAGGACATGATCAAAGTGAGCCTCTCACGTTCTAATCTTGATTGCAGGTCATGGGAATCGAAGACGGTTGATCGGCGTTCATGGCGCGATCTAATCACGAAGGCAGTTGCCGAGGTGCAAGAGAAATCTCTCGTACATGTAAAGAAGCAACAATTGCGGAAACGACGCATTGATGGGTTGTACCCCATCGGCATTTAGCGCATGGTGCTGTAGCACGTGCGGTCTCGAGTGCATATTACGCACATCCTTCGCTATCCAGCGAAGGATGAACAACTGACTCGGATATGCCAAATCCCGGTCCACAAAAGCCACATTTTGCATGGCTAGAGATATTAGAGCACGGGAAGAAACGAGCACTGGTGATTTTTTAATATTGTCTTCTGGAAAAAATGTCTACTCCAAGCGCGAGACTTGCTTTTGTTTCTGTGGGACAAAAATTATAATAATGAATCAATGGAAATCGTTAGGTTGTCGGCTCACCGATGACGCTTTATCCACACAAAAGAAGTCCGTAGCTGTGGGTCGTTGGAAGACCAGAAAACCCTATCTTATATGTCCACCCTGGGCATCAGAGCTTTGCATTGAACCTGTCTTCATTCATACAGATACTGACAAAAATGATTTGTTGCTGACATTAACTATGGGTGAAGACAGTGTGCCGAGGTGGAGTCACCGATCCCGATAGCACGGAGCTCGCAGCGCACGCATATCAACGCAGGGGTTTAGTAATGGAAACAACTAACCAATGGGAAAGACGTCTAGCAAGAAATTCAATGGGTCGTCCTTGGATTCGCAGGCCATTTGAGTCGGAAATGTTAAAACAATGCTAACTTTAAGACATAAAAATGAAGTACCTCACAAGAATAGCGAAATGCCAAACATGAAGCATACGACATGCTTACTTTATCATCGATAATCGCAGAAAGGCACAAGTAGTCAAAAATTTCAGTGCACTGTCGCCAAACCATAGCTGAGCCATATTTACGCAAGCATTCGTCATAAAAACCGTAAACGGTTGTGATTTGCCGACTTTCGTGATTGCCACGAATCAAAGTTATACGATCAGGATACCGCACCTACAAAACAAAACAGTTCGTGATGAATTTACCTTTAATGCTAAAAGGAGGAGAAATGTCTCGACGCTATAGTAACCCCGATCCACGAAGTCTCCAAGGAACAGATAATTTGTCTCAGGAACGTCCCCGCCGACTTTAAACAGTTCAATTAGATCATAGAACTGCCCGTGGATGTCACCACAAACCTATGAAAGCAGAAACTTAGTAAAATTTACAAACATGCCGTGACCGGAGAGTCGACGCACTGCACATTACTCTCCTCAATTAGAATCTCACGGGCTTTAGCACAGAGAGCTTTCACCTCATCTTCTGTTATCAGTGTACAGTTCCTAAGCTGTTCAATCTGTCTGTCAAGATCGCTCTGCGACGCCATTCACGGTAGAATGCTACTAAACTGGTGGCCTTGACATTCTGACGTCTAAGTAAAAAGAAAAAATATTTCAAGCAAAAAGCAATAGTTTACATAAATAAGCTAAGCTTTAAGTTTTGATCTTTTGGAAACCTCTGTCTGCTGCATCATTGCTTGTGTGCGATTTTATTTTATAATTTGATTAGACAGGTGCTTGTTCTAGTGGGCCTGGAAGGTTAGGTAATTCCCATGTTTCTTCTTTTGGGTTGCATTTATGCTAATGGGTATATATCGGCGGTACTATCGACAAGCAGAGAACCAAAGCTGCATGCTCTAATCACACCACGTTCCAGCAATTCCGGCTCAAGCGAACCTGCATTAGCAGTACAGGCTGTGTCGGCTAAATGAAGCAGGAGTAAATATATTAAGTAAGAAATGTGTAAATGCTGAGTAGTAAGGAAGTTATAATAACGCCAATAAGTAAGCTTGAAATTCAGATGTGAATGACAGGTGTTGGAACTGCAACCGAGGGGCATCGTGTCAATGCACATACTCCTTCAGTTTGTGATAATACCGACTCGTGGTTTGTGCAATTTCCTTCAGTGACCACAAGTAGTTGGTAGTAAGTTTGGCTCAAACATCCAGGACAAATCAAAGCCTATCTTTCCCGTCAGTAGGCGGAAGTCTTAAGCAGTCGTAACGCTGTCAGTGATAACGCAACGGAAACATCCTCTGCCTAATAATTCTCAGGGGGTATGACCGGCGCTGTGTTCCTTGAACCAATTTTGAGTTAATCCAAGCAACATTTGGTGGATAGGGTGGATGTTCGATTGTGAAGCGTCGTTGATCCGGCTTAGTTATCGACGCATCGATTTGCCTTCTGAGCTTTATGATTGGAAGAACTATCACACCACGGTCAGACAACCAGCGCCCATGTGTATTCTAGCGACCATACTTGCTGAATAGGTCACGTGAAGTAGAAATAATGCAAAACAGAAAGTAACTAAAGAAAGGAAAACTGAAATAAAAAGGCAAAAAGGTAAATTACACTCTAGAGCTAAAGCTAATACGACCAAGCTGGGAAGGGTATTATAAAGGGGAGCTGCTTAGGTTGCAACTCGTTGGTGCCAAATATACATTCTCAGGCAGGGTATTACCTTGGATAACTGGAACTCGGCGATCATCCTATCGGCAGAGTTTAAGCTACCTGCTTGGATACCCGCCAGCAGTCGGCTAAGGAACCGAACATAACTGAGCTTGGCCTGCTACATATATTACCAAGGGGAAAAGCTACAGCCGACGAAACTTCGCAGTATAAGTCCTACATTTTAACCCACCCACCAACTTTGTACCATTCCTCAAACTCTGCATAAATGTCATTCTATCTCACATTAGGCGATGGGGCTGGCTTAAGCATAGTATTCTAAGTCGGCTGACGAAAACCATTTACATTTTACTAGGTATTCTTCCGTTAGCTTTGCTGAAGACCTATGTTTCAGTAAAAAGCTTTTCCCCTTTTTCCTACAACACCTGTGCAATTAACGTTTGACAGCGTGACACCTAAGCCGGCCTGCTCGTGTACGCGCTGTACTACGTGGCCCCCTTACAGGTGAACCTTTGGCCGAGCACTGCTCCCAATACGCGTCACAACGCTTGGAAAATCTTATGCGTAATTGCCATAAAGTGGATCAATCCTGTAACTTAGCAAGCAAACGCTGAAGCAATTGTGATGCATCCGGGTCAGTAGCCGTGCAGCCGGAAAGCCTGAAGAACGGCACCCTAGCTCCTAAGTCTATTCATTTAATCACAACAGTGGCCAGAGGACGGACACCTGTGGAATACCACTATGAACCGGCTATCATGGTGAGAGCTTTGTGCCTCAGTACCCACGTCACCACTTTTCTAAAAATGGTGCTAGCCATTTGTTCCCGACTGAATAAACCACATTACGGTAGCTTACACAACCGGTTAGAAGGTAAGACGGTATTAGATGCTTCAGAAATATCATGTTAAAAAACACATCCCCTAAATTGTATCCGCTGCGTCAGCCCAGCATGGCCTTACATACAGTAAGAGTAAATAAATATGTGTATACTTTAGCCTTGCTAGATGCTTTACCCATGAGTGTCCAGATCATTTTGTACAATCATGCCACGCTCGTTTATGGAGCGCGTGAGGTTGTCTCAGAGGATCGTGTATTACCACAGCTTGTTAATTTTCTTATGGTAAAAGCTATGGATGTCCACGCGTATTCATGCTTTCACTACCAGTTGCTTTTCCCAAGGATGAAGGTGTTTCTTTTGGACCCACATTATAGAAGCGTACTTACTCATTAGTCATTATATTGAAGGCCAAAACTGCCGTTTTTCACAAACAATGGAGTATTTCTATGCAAACCTGGCTAATGATCTCTGTCACCCTCAGTGAAGATAATGTAAAACGTTGGTTTAGAAGGGAAGGCGGTTATTCAGAATCTCGTGTAAGGGCAAATATATGAAAAAAACCTCTAAGGGTGTATAAGTACTAGTACCGCGTAATGAGTTAACAACGTTGGGTAAAAATAATTGTACTCTATACCCCATATTATGGGGAAACTGAGAACCAATAATTTCAGCTAATAGAGGAAATGAAAAATGTAGTTCTTTTTAAGTAAAGAAAGAAACTAATGAAAAGCATATATGCTACGCAGGAAAAAACGTGGAGCGCTTGATAGGATAAAAAAGCAAATGAAAATTTCGCCTTCTTTTCCAAGTTCTTTGTTGTGTGAGTATACATCCCCACTTATCCATGAATATATAAGTAACTGTACTCCGCCCGACAGTGGGGACATGTCTGCGAAGACACTATCATTATAATACAAGCAGGGGGGCGGTAGCATACCACAAATAAAGCATATTAACCAGTAACATACTGGATTTGTATGTCTTTATACATGTAGGTGTATGTGGTGGTGGCCACGATGAGTGAACTTATGAATTGCAATTGCATTCGTGATTTTGCTTACTGTGTTCGCCATGGTATGAAATAAATAATGGAACTCTCCTAGTTGGACAAGATTTTTGAAGTGGGGATCCTCCCGGAGCGGAAGTGGCAGTGGCCATGCATTTTGGCGAGCCACCTGCGCCACGTAGCAGTGTTGTTAAACGAACCTTAGTGGCTTGTTATAAGCTTAAAGATCGCCAGACGAAAACCCACTAGGTACTGGAACACTGCTATCCAACCTGTAATTGTATGTATATATAAAATTGCTCGGCGGCATACGGCTACGGATTTGACTATCGCCAGCCACAGGACGCTGGCGCCTAAAGGAGGACCATGGGCGGCTTGCGCTTTACCACGCACCGCTCCAACCACACACCTCATATCCAGTGCAAAGCAGAAAGAATAAAACTGGGAGCATGTGGATGGGAGCCATGCTTCATCAACTGAGCCAGTGCACACCCCTTTCCATGCAAACACAAGTAAGCTGTAGTTGAGCATCAAGCGCGCAAAAAGGCGGTGGCTGAACCTAGTCCGCTCCACACCGAGTACCTGGAACCAAGCTTCTAGCCTAGCAGAGCCACAAGGACCGCGCTCGCCGTCCCCACCGAAAACGACCAATTATCTCCTGGACCCAGTATGGAGGAGGTAGTAGGTAAATAGAGCGGCAGGCACCTTGTCATCATGCACATCGAAAGCAGGCACACCGGGGGTATCAAACAACAGCCAAGCACATGAAGTGACGAGGTAAAATAAAATGAGGTGAAATATACATACAGATACTGTGACATAACGCTTCAATAAATGAGGAGCTGAAATAAATTGCTTACGAACAAAGCCAGATAAGTTAAGGACATCAGAACATATAGTTTAAGCAAATCTTATCTAACTTAACTAACCTAGGTAAAGGGACGTGCGCAAGTTTATAGAAGATAATTCAGGTAGACAATTATGAAGTCAAAAACCAGTAAGACAAATAGCAAACCCACCAAGTGAGATTATGTTGCTCAGCATGCCAGCAAGCGGTTAGTAACTCGAATGCGAGGTACCTACCAACCTTGCACTGGTTCTGCCCACGTTCTCTGCAGGACTTGTCATCGATTCGGTGTTGGCTCCGAGTGGCCTGGCTTATGACTAATTAGGACTGCCTGACTCAGTCACTCGCGACCGCTCGTACCACAGAACCATGCGTGAAGTGTTGATGGAGTACAATCCATGGGTGCATGTCGCATCCCCAATTGCCGCTTCTCCTCTGCTTGCGCGATGGATTTCTCTTGCAAGTTGGCAATGGCTTTGTGCTTAGATCGCTCCATACACGCCGATCAACTGCCTTCATTTCTCGGGACCGACAACCAAGCGTAAAACATGTGTGGCTCGTTTTGATCCCGTTCTGTTAACCAGGCTTCGGTTTCCCCACACGTTGTTTCCCAACCTTAGCGTTCTAGTTACTTACAGTCAACCCTCTAGTAATAAATAACTCCAACCTTTGCTTCCAATGTTTGCATTGCACTCATCTAAAGAAAAGGACTGGAACCCGCCCTCGCATAATTAGTCTCACCCATCGCAGCTAGGAGTTTGCCAACTGCGTCCTTTTGAACAGTCATGTAGTGAGGCTGAGTCACGACATCGAACAGGTTATAATAAAGCCAAATCACTAGCCCATTCAATGAATGCGTGCTTTATCAGGCAAAGTGCCAAACAAACATTGGAGCTTCAGAACGGCTGGAGGTATCCAGGGCTATTCAGCAGGCCACATAGGCTAATTTGGTAGGACTTGTCCCTACGACAAACTTCATCTAAGGCTACACAAGCTATAACACCGCACGGTAAACAAGAAACGTATACGAAAAATATGAGAAAACCACCGTTGCTTCGAATAGCGTCACTCGTATGCCCTTAACTTCCGCAATGGGTATAATTTGTACACCACGAGTTCAGCCGAGCAATACGAAAAGGGTCCAATAAACTTAAGTGGTTCCATACCTAGCGGTCGTAACAAGCTCGGCGCACCGTTACTTAGTACAACATCCATGACTGACGTTTTCACCTTACCTCGTGCCGAGCGGTCGCAAAAAGCCGTGCTCCTGCGTTATTCGCCTCCCCATCTTTGGATTTATTCTCCCAGAGACCTACGTACCATCATTCCAGTTGGTTCCTTGAGCTCCTCCTACTGCGGTTCTTCTACCGGATCAAGCATTCACGGATCGCCAGCAAACTGTGCTCTTGCAACTTAGAAGTCAACCGTAGTTAAACCCTATAGGAGGTTTTAATTTTCATCTCTTCACTTAAGAACTATTGTGGTATTAATGAAAAGATCTTTTTGAGAGTAACCCCGAGCAGCTTACTACCATTCCTTCAAGTCGCTGTACAAAGCGATAGCCGTCATGTTGATCCGCCCTTGGAACTGCCATTGTCCGCATTAAACAGTATTTTCCAATTCACCTTGCTTTGTCTCTGTCCTATGTCGCATCGCTGCCTACCTTCTACCAGCTGGATCGATAGAACGCACGTCGTCTATCTACCCTATGGAACGTGTGACTCACCTGGCCGCGACACGCCTGGACCCGCTGACCTCAAACCAGCGCCGATCGCCACGCAACGGCGCGTCAGTAGCCCTATCCACTTTCTTCCCCTTAAAACAGCACCCCTACTGAGAACATGTCTCGTATGAAGAGAAAATGCGAATCATGTGCTAAAGTGGTAAAGTGATCTGGTGTGTACCATGTGTTTGAAAACCTATCACACTACCTGCCTTGGGAAGGGGTCGACGATAGCAAACACCGCAGAAGCGTTTTGGTTTGCCAAGTATGCAATTCTATTCCATTTGTTGGCTGTCTACCTGTGCTACTGCAGAGGTGTGAAGACTAACAGAAGCGGTCGAGCAACTGGTAAGCGCCCGAGTTACACCCATGGGCGGAAACGGACCTGCACTTGTGAGTGAGAATAACAACCCGAATTCCCTAGTCAGGCCGAAGAAGCGAGCCAGGCGTCCCAACCTATACCCAAGGATTCAGCCTCCAGCAGTATCAACTCCATTCTCTTTCCCTCCTATAAGTAAACACAGTGCCTGCAGCGCACCTGCCTCAACTTCTGTACTGTGTGTTTCACCTTGTAGTCTGTTTACTACCCTCGAGACTGTAAGCTACAGCGTTACCGTCAAAACTAATGGCACAAACCCTACTAGCGAACTGGATTACATTCCGTTGCAGATTGCCAACAGAAATTCGTCTGGAAGCAGCAGGGACCACAAAACTTTCTAATGATAATTCAGCAGAGGCAAAACTCTTAATGAAAACACCAACTGCGGGACCCGATTCGGGGACGGTTTCAAGAGTAGCCATACTATCGGGAGGGGCACAGCAGAGCACGAGCAATCACCGGGATTTGGGGCATCTGCTACCTGCTTATATATCAATTACTTCTCGAGAGTATGCAACCCATCCAAAATAATAGTTAGTTGTCGACCCTTTAATGTTCGGCGTAAAAGTATTTGTTTCTTGCATCCAAGCTAACACACTCTTGTTCTCCGGGAATCTCTCAAGCATGTACGCAAATACCCAAGGTCTACGCAGCAAATTAGCTGAATTACGACTTCGACACGCGCCTGCAGCTTGGGAACTCATCACTGTCACTAAAACATGGTTGCGCTGCGAGATAACGGATGCTAAAGTTGCAATAACGGGCATGTCCGTTGTCCGGAAGGATCGAACCAGCAAAGATGGTGGGGTAGACCCTTATGTTTGTAACAACATGCAATGCGAACGCATAAATGATTCGGAAACTGAGGTAATTGACACCATTTTGTGTAACTTTCTGATAAGAGGGAATGATCTTTGGCTATTGATTTTTGTTTACCGCCCACCATCGTCTACTCCTGAGATGGACTGCAATTTCATGGTTGCGTTGAGGCAGGTGATAAACAGGAAGTACAGTCACATTCTAGTCACTGGTGACTTCAGCTTACATGCCCACGGATCCCAGGCCTTACCAGGAGAGCAATTCAAAACAAAGTGGAAAGATATGGTTTCAGACTACCCTCTTTATGGCCAAGTCACTACGCCCACCAGGTTCAGGGGAACTGACGGGCCATCCATGTTGCACCGAATATTCACCAATAAAGGATTAATGGTCGAGAGAGTAATAACTGATACTCCTTTGGGCCGCGGTGATCATACGATGCTTTTGTTTCATTAATGTGCGCCGATTATCCTAAAGAGCATGCCGAGGAATATCATGTCGTACCCAACTATGACGGTCTGTCTGACGTCATTGATGCAACCAGCTTGTCGTTCTTAGCTGAATTTACCCCCGTGGTGGCCTGCGGTTAATTCGTCAATAAATTTACCAAGCTCGTGGCAAGAATATTTGAAACCAACCTCAACCGGCCTAAAAGGATGAAGTCTTTCGTAAGGAGCAGGACACGTAAGTGCATGGCATTAAGGGACTTGGCATGGCACACCCATGTAGCCTCTCCGAACGACCATACCTGGTATGTCTACACAATACAAAGGAACCCCTGCGTCAAACGCGTTCGGGAGGATAAACTGAAGAACCAAGTGGGTCTAGTGGAAAAGTTTCGCTCCAATCCCAAACTGCTATACAGACAAGTAAAAGATTTGCGCCGTGTTAAGCGTGGTATTCCTGCTCTGCACACAGTATGTGGGTTAGTCCAAACCGCACAGGAGACAACAACGTGGCCGTACCTTCCAAAGCGTGCAGTCATCATATATTCTGCCTAAGCAGATAATGCCGCCATCGGGGCTTAATCATTTATCGTTCCCCTCTGCTTCTGTACTGAAGGCGCTGACGTCTCTGCGCGAGTTCAGCTCCCCCGGTGCGGACGGCATTCGCCCAAAGGCGTTGAAAGTTGCTACCATGCGATTGGCAGGCCCATTAGCAATTTTAGTCCAACGATGTCTGAACTAGATGCACGTCCCCACAATGTGGAAGCATAAAATCATCCTGCCTATCTACAAAAGTTGCAGCAGTGCTGAACCAACCACTTATCGCCCGATAACGCTACTTCCTGTGAGCTCCAAGGTTATGGAGTCCATCGTAACTGAGGCTTTAATAGGATACCTGGAGAACAACAAAATTCTCGTTTCCGACCAGCATAGATTTCTCCAAAATCGCTCCTGTACAACTAATCTTTTGATTGCTCGTGAAAACTAGAGGGAATCTTTGGACGCTGGTGCAGGAGTCGGCGCGCCCAATTTGGATTTCTTAAAGGCATTCGCCCGTATAAACCATGGCATTCTCCTCCACAAACTCCAGCAATATGGAATCGGCGATCCTGTTCTGGGCTGGATAGGCGAGTTTTCGTGCAACGTCACCTGACTGTGCGGGTTAGAAGCCATCTATCAGAACCCCCCGAAGTTCAGTGTGGCGTACTTTAGCGCTCGGTATTTGGACCCTGCCTGTTCTTGGCCATCATAAATGCTCTCGCGGGTGTGCTGATGATCTAAATGTCTGGTGCACTATAGCTGCAGTGGAGGATCACACAGTCTTACAGGAGGACCTGGACAAAGCGTACACATGGTCCATCGAGAACATGCGGCATTTCATCGTCACCAATTGCAATTTCTCAGTATTATGCCCAAGAGTATGCACAAGTACCGCCTAGGACCACAAAATCTACAACGAGCTTCAAGTGAGTGCAAGCTCGGCGTGCTAATTCAAGGTGACCCCGGTTGTTCGAGACAGACTGAAATAGCAGATAAGAAAGCGAACCAGTACCTCGGCCTTCTTCGCAGAGCCTTCGGTAAGTTTGACCCTTCGATCTTTCCAAAACTGCTTAGTACATACGTGAGGCCGCAGGCGGATTACGCTATCCACGCGTGGCAACTCTGGCTCAAACACCATCTCACCTCGCTCGATACTGCGCAAAGTAGGGCAACGAAGAGCGTCAGAGGTTTGACCAGCCTCCCCTACCCACTCAGGCTGCAGACCCTCAAAATATACAGTGGAAGTTATCGGCGTCTAAGCGGCGACCTCATAATTGTGTACCAGATCCTGAGGAACCCCAACCATCCATGCCATTCCCTTCTAATACTCAGTCAAAACACTTTGCTAAGAGGTTACCAGTTTAGGTTAGTCACGCAGTACAGCCGCCTGGAATGTCGGCCAAACGATTTCTCCCTTCGAGTAGCAAAGCCTTGGAACGCCCTCCCGAAACATGTAATTAAAGCACCCACCCTATCCCATTTCAGAAGGCGCCTTGACGATACCCTGTCACATTTACACTACGTGCTATAGCCCATGACCACCAGATGCTGGCGCTAATGCACAACAGACAGGGGATAGTGCCATAACCCTTCTCGAGAATGAGTCACTCCAAACGCCTTGCATAAAAGTTGCTAAATGCTACTACTATAGAAACGGGATTTCTGTATCCTGTAGACGCAAGATAGTTGCATACGAGTAAGCGTTCTCCTTGCTATCTTTTTTATTTTTCTCGCCTGCGATGTGAAAAATAACCACTCCCCCGTTGATTTGTGTACGTACATCCTAATTTCAAACTCCCTTTATACGACCGTGCAGTTACATCTGTAAGCGCTTGAACTGACGACTCCATTATCCCTTGCTCTCTTTTGGTCACGCTAGACACCTTACGAGATATGTCAAGCACCTGCTTTTTTACCCGTTATACATCATTGTTCCTTGTACACCTACTAACAATAAACGAGACACTGCTGCTACTGCCACGAAACGCACATTCTACGTGTCAAAACCTCTGGATACTAGCTATTACAAGGCTGTCGATTCAGCACCTGCGGGTTGCCTGCTTGCGGAACAGTTCTAACTACAAGATGACCTAAGGAACGACACAAAGGCTATCGCGCTTCACAAACCGCAAACTCGAATGGACGCCCGTAGTTACTTGCGACACACGTGGGTACTAACCGCAGTGTTGTGGATAATCTGTTACACTGCGCGATCGGACCACGACCACCAAATGCCAAGGTCAGCCCTGCGTTTGCTTCACCTTGTCCACTTGCCGCAAGCAAAACCCCCAACTCCAGCTATGAAACGACCAGCTTTCGGCCAGAAACACAACTACAACTGGCATATGATTGCCTGCCTAACAGTTGGTAATAAAGCTGGCGAGTACCACTGGCTAAGCACGCGGTGATAAGTTTGTTATTCCAGCAGTCAAGCAACTAGACACTGAGCCAACCTAATACACTGGAGGTCAGTGGGTGAGGGAAAATCATGACGTCATAAGCCTCGTGGCTTGGTATTTGAAGGCCAGCGACACACTGCAGCTAATATGCCGCAGGAAGAAAGGAACATTTTGACAAAAGTTAACATAAAAGGTTTTTACTTTGTTTTTCACATGCTGGTTTATCTCTTATTGTACCCGGTAATAAGGTCCGTTTTGTCCCGCTCCATATTTGTTCGGGCTTTTAAAAGCGTCTATTATCTCTAGAGTATGTTTTATCACGATTTGCACTTAGTTTTGTGAAAGTTACAGTTTTTCTGTACTTAGCCTTTATTTATCTGGAACAAAGTACCTTCACAGCTGCGGGAGATTCACAATCCACAGGCTTTCAAGAAGAAGATACGAAAGTTTATGTGCCTGGATAACATAAGACGCCTTTTCAACATCTGTGCTTCTGATGACAACCTTTTTGAGACCGGCCCCGATGGGGCATAGATCACATTTTGGTCAGCTCTGGCGCAACTTTGTATTGCGCTCAACTAGGCTTCATGACAGGAGCATCTTGGGCTCACAGGTCCTCCCCATACTTTGCGGTCCCTGTCACACCACGTAAGAGATCTTGGCCCGATCAGTTGCACGCATCTTACAGATGTCAGGACTGCTAATCCGACCACAAAAGGTATTCAGCCTATCCCAGTAGTAGCTGAGCGCTTTACTGGCTCCCACCGACACTTAGTTAAATGGGAAGTCTTGAAATAGTAGAGGCTACCGCAAAGGCAACCTGGAAACACTAATCAGTAGCTCAAATCCTTTGAAAGCTCCTTCACGACGTCCAGTTTCTTACTGCTCAACAGATCAGCACGTAAAGCAGCCTTGTACTATTGAATGGGAGCATCGTAAGCCTGTAGGCACTGACCAGGTAGGATATTGCATAACAATGGGGAAGTAATCCGAACGGACAAACTTTACTTCACTTCTTCCTTCTCTTCTACACTTTGGTTCCTTCGTCTCCATCTTTACCCCTTAGTATTTTCCAAATACCTAGTCCACTTGGTCTCTTGCGAATACTTATACTTGTGAACCATGAGTCACGTCTACTAAAAACATTTTAACAACATTAAGCCTCATGTGAAATGCCAGGTTCTAGCGTTGTTGTCCACACATATGGTGCACCCGTAAGTTACCATTTATCTGTCTAAAATAGTCGCATAAATTGCCTGCTTTATGGGTATTTCTACTAGCCTACGTAATCGGCATCTACTAGTTGCCCATAACCGATGCCCTCTCCTAGGTTTAAGTACTCGCTACTTTACACCACTGATCATATAACAGGGCCACCTACCCACCTCGAAGGCAACATCGCCATAACCTATATTCAGGCATTTACTCTCCACTTAAGCTTTCTTGGCCCGTACATTTAGTTTTATCTGTGTTACACGTATGCCTATCACGATTGGAAACGCTGGTAGACAGGCATTAGGAAAAACCAGATCCTTTTCTTCAATCCTTTATGCTTGCACAACGATTTTTCCGGATTCCGTTTCTTTGGCAAAAAGCTGACCATGCGGCAGTGAGGCCCCTGTCACCTGGAAAGCTAGACACCCAGATATTTTGACCACCACTTTTTCTTTCCTTGGCCGTTCGTACGTAATTTTAACCTGTACCTGGCTCCAAAGCCTACCATACGTAATGCGTAATGGTGGGTAAACAACCAGCTCCCACGTGTTTTCCGTTATCTTCTCTGCTTGCGTTATATTACTGTTCATTCACGTTGCCTGGCAATGTGGAAGCTTCCCACCAGGAAACCTCCAAGTTAATAGCTGTTGTGATCTCCCAGTTTTCTATTACCTTACACTGGTGAATATCACTTGCACTTGCATCGGACTCCCAACCAAGAGAGTTAGAGCTCAAAATGGCAACGCGATGCAGAAATGGTGTGCTTTAACACATGAGGCCCAATAATCCGTCACAAATCAGAAAGTGCAACCTCTATAAGATGAGGTGATCATGTCTAACCAAAGCGGCATTCGTGGTATTTCTCACCTGAATGCATTTCGCTAATTTTTTGGACACCTATTTCTCTATTATCAATAGAAGACATCTCTAGCTCATTAGCATTGGTGGCACATCCATTAAGATATATAACATAACCTCAAAGTGCTGAAACTGATGATGTTTCTCCATGGAACGATTGCGTTATTCTGGTCCAACACCACAGGCACTTGCATCCGACTCTCAGCTAAGAGAAATAGAGCTCTAAACTAGCAACTTAATGCACAGTCGTGTGCTTTAGCACCTGTGGCCCACTAATCGGTCATGCTTGAGATGGCGCAACCCCCAAAAGAAGTGGTATTCGTGTCTAACCAAAGTGGAACCCAAGGTGTTTCTCACCTGGACACATTTTGTGAATTTTCTCACATTAGTGTTTTTATTATCACTGGAAGACCACCCTGGCTCATTAGTGCCAGTGATACAACCATAATGACGTATAAAATAGCCTCAACGAGTCGAAACTGGTAATATTTCTCTAGGAAATTCTTGCGTTATCCTAGTTCAGACGGGGCAAATACGTTTTATGTTCCCTTGTCTTATCCATATGGACTCAGCTCATGCGGCTTTGGTATAATTTCGCATCCACATCGGAGCATTAAAAACGTTGAATTTCACATTCATAGTGGATTCTGCGGCCCAATATACTCTGAAAATCGCACATGGTAGCATTCTGGCTGTGGGCCAGCTACACCATATCCTGTGCTGTTCTACCTATATAATAATCCTTTCAGCCTACCTAGTATTTCCCTAAAACCGTTCCGTCTGTTTTCCCAACTTTAACTGCATTTACTGAGAAAGTATGCTTTTCGGCTCACTACGTCATACTTCGCTACTGCAGCGAATTACACGTTATCTTAGGCATTCCCAGTTACGACTCCATATTCGGAACTTAGTACGCCTAGCCGTTTTTGTAGTATTTCTTTTTTTTCTGTATCTCCTTCCAAAGCAGAACGTGAATTTAGCGGAGGCTCGAAAATGGCGCTATCCGCAGCCGACCGCTAAAAATGCAAATATCTCCATAACCACTGCACCTAGCTTAATTATTTTACCTATGTCGTAATCAACGCCTAGGGTTTGTCCTAGCTCGCCCATTGTTGTCCCGTTTTAGTTAACATTTTGGCTCCAAAACGGCGTTGATTCCGCATGTTTGGAGATTTACACTTTGAAATTCGCGCCAGGTTTGCGGTTCTGGTATACTGTTTCTGGGCTATATTTTGGCTCCATTTTCTAATATTAGTGTATTTTCTAGTTAAGTGGGCCGGCCTTTCAGACGCACTTTTCTAAGAAAGGCTAAATTGTTAGCCACTACTGTTATTTCCCTTGTTTCCACCCTCCAATTTTACGATCACTCACAGTCTGTGTGT
>OX104059.1:39083128-39102164 GCA_944474145.2 Dicrocoelium dendriticum | reverse complement strand
GAACGCAGCGCCTTAGGTCGTTCGGCCACCCTGACGAGCTGCTGTCCTACAAAAGATCTAACGTCACAGGCTCTAACAATTGTACGGCGGATGCCCGGAGTCGGTTACACGATTGACGGCTGTTCCATTATACATGAAATAATATCATCCACATGCATACACAGTGAGCTCAAGAAGGTTGGAATAGTCCAAGGAGTACTTAACTCCGATCCCCATCTTCATCGACGCCGATCGCGAGAATCCCGGGGTACCATGGAAAGTAGAACGGAAAAACTAGTCTTGCATTGCATCCCGAATTTGATTTTTACCTGTATTCAGCCGTGCTACCTTGCGACTTTAACCGCTCTATGGAGATCTGTGCAGAACAAATTCAAAGCTGCTTTCCTGTTTCTCAGTTTCATAACCGACTGTTTGATTTCCACGCCAGAGTACGGTCAAGTATATGATTATGTAGCATATATATCTGCATAAATATAAGATTTTTGAGGTAATTCTATTCAGTTCATCGTAGTACCTGTCAAGTAGGGCCAGACGGCCGTCTGGTGCCTTTCCGGATGTGTTGTGGCGCCTGAATTGCAAGCTGCTGCATTACTTTTCGGTAAAATTACGTCGGAAATTCCCAACCTTATGTGTCCGCAAAAACATTCATCCCGGCAGCTTCTAGGTGCTATGCCGCACATAGCCACTGTCATGAGAAGTCGTGGCTGCAACGACCAGTCCTCTGCTACACAACGTCCATATTTTGCATGACAATGGAGGGTGTGTTATGCTCTATCGCGATTAGCTTGTGAGTAACGACGTCCATTCACGTTCTCTGTGGCCTATTAGCGCAAGCAAACATGGGTTCGGTTTCTGATGGGGCCCGGGGGATGTGCACCACTGACAAGCTCCAATAGGACGAAGCGGTAGTTCAGTGACTTTTTGGATGCCAAAGCGCATCCGCATGTCAGCACATACAAGTGCATGATCGGTGTCCACACATGTGCTCCAAATCGAGCAATAGTTCTGGACGCAGCTTCCCCAGCAGTAATTGATTGCAATGTGATCGATTTGTATCCAAGGCTGGTTCGAGGCTGGTGGGCGCCAAGTCACCCTCCGGCGGGTGCTGTGTCGGAAATTAGTGCTCGCAAGAAATAAGCGAGCATCTTCACACAAATGAAGTAACCGCTCACCGTTATCATTACGGAAGCCTACACCGTGTTTGCCGCCCAGATGAAGTTCATCAGTGGATAAATTTCCAACTTGAGCATTCAGATCCCCCGCCAGCACAACGGTGTCCGTGCTTCTTCTGTGGCTAAGGAGCTCCGACAGTTTGCGGTAGAAGTCGTTATTTACCGAATCATCGCTAGAGTTTGTGGGCACGTAGGCAACGATGATGAATAGACACCTAGTAGTCTCGCGTGACTTCGAAGCTTTGAACGAGCCAGACAATCGGACCGCACCCACCCGGCTACTGTTTGGGATCCAATCAACCAGAGCAGCTTCAGCCCGAGAACTCAGGGCAATGCTAACACTAGGTTGACCGGTGCTCGAAGCTGCATCGTCACCGGGTAGACGCGATGAGAAAATACTGCAGGTGTCACCTGAAGGGGATGGCAGAGTGAGCACAGAGCTCGAATGTTGCAGGCGGGTCTCCGATAAGCAGCAGATATCGATGGAGAGGGTCACTAATGTTCAGGCAAGTGCTGCCTGTTGACCGACCTGTGGCAATGTGCGTACATTGAGGCATGCCAATCTGAAGGAGGATCGAAGGCTCCAAATGGAAGCCGATAAACTGGGCTTGGCCGCTTGCTTGGACATGGGCTTGTCGACAGGACAGGAGTGACGCTCTGCGTTTGCATGTGAGTTGAAAGCAGAAAATAAACGCCTAGCAAAATATGTTGGGGGAGGACCGAGAATTCGGGGGGTTAAAATTGGGGGGAGGGAAAGTGAAGTTGGAACGAGGCCATAGGGGTGAAAAAGTGAATGAGGGAGAATAAGAAGACGGGAAGACTTGAGTAGTGGCATCCAAACCCCTATCTACCCTGCCCAATGCAGCAGATAGGGCGCCGTTGATTATCCTTTGCGAAGGCCAAAGCATCAAGAAACTGTTTGAAGAGAAATTCATTGTATTGCATGGGCAGGATACTGTTAGGTTGCCCAAGCCTAGACAGGAGAACGATTAAGGTTCTCAACCAAAGCCGAATCCCTTAGTAGAGCCCTATGTACAAGCTCGTTGCTCGATGGTCGTGTTATGCGTCTCTTGTGTTCTGCTATCCTTGTGCGTAGCTTCCTCGTGATTTGGCCGATGTACAAGTGTGCGCAGTCTTTGCAATTAACTTTGTGGACGCAATTAATTGTCCTATCTGTGGGAAGTGAGTCTTGCAAGTGCACTGGTGTAAAGCGGAGTGTTTGGCCTTTCTGGAAAATTACCCTTGTTTTCTTTATTTAGGACCCTCTGAAGTTCTATCTTTAAAAGGAATACCTAGCATCCCAATCCATACCGTAGTACGACGTGAGTGAGGATTTAAAATTCGCTGTAACTGGTTTCACTAAGCGCCTCGGGTATCCACTAGCAAACAGTTGGTTCATTGCTTCTTTCCGGGCGGCCTTCCTATCTTCTTCCTCTGTGCACAGGGTCTGGGTTCTGTGAAACAGAGACGAGGCGATTCCAGCATACACATGCTTTGGATGACCTGAACTATAGTGGAGTACACCATCTGTGTCCGTCAGCTTACGATATACCGTTGTTTTTAGAATATCCCCATCCCTGTGAACTAAGCAGTCATGAAATGTCAATGTACCACTACAATATTCCAATTTCACAGTTAAATGAATAGCCTCCGCAAGAGTGTTCAAGCGGTTTAGAAACTCGTCTTTCTTACCCAGTTTTATGATAACAAAGGTGTCACCACGTAGCGCCATCAAATTTTCGGTGAACGATGTCAGTCAACGTCCTCCTTACAAAGTTTCCATGTACAAATTTGCGAATACAGGGGCTATTGGCGATCCCATGGCAATTCCCTGTTCCTGAGTGTATAAGTTCGGTTAGAACGTGAAGTTAAAACATTTTAAGGCACAATGTCAGTCCTACCGTTATTTGATCAACCGTAAGCTTGTCCTCTCTCCCAGATTACTGTAGCCAGTTAGACGGTGTTTCGCTATCTCCAAAGAATCGCATATTGGTATGTTGGTAAAGAGCAAGCTGATGTCGAAACTGACCATCATTTCGTCCGAATGAATCTCAAGATCCGACACCTTCCTTGCAAAATCAAGAGTTCTCAACGAACGTATTTGTTTGCACTGTCAAGCGTTGCAATACGCTAACCAAAATCTAGCCAGTATTTGTGTCGGGGAACCTATGCCATCAACAGTAGGTCGAATGGGTACATCGGGTTTATGTATCTTCGATAAGCCACACACTCTTGGTGCAGGGGTTGATTATGGGTATCCGTTGTACCATTTTAATTGTTCTAGATAGTAGTTCACCTTCTTTAAGTAAGTAGCAGCATCTGTCTTATTCTTATTCATCGCTGACGTGACAGTCTTATTGTCGATAACCTTATGTGATCCCGTCACTAGGTGCTCCTCTATTTTTTCCAAATAATCTGACTTGTTCATTATCACTGTGGTTTTGCCTTCATCGGTTTTTTTGATAACAATCTTCGGATCTTCTTCTAGGGCAGTTAATGCGACATGTTCCTTTGGCACAAGATTCGGCTCCCCGGCTGCTGAAATTCTATGAGGTTTAGACGTTCTGCCCGAATATGCTCAGTCGTTGAAGCGGGTAACTTCGTTAAAGTAGGAATAAGTTCTTCGGCTCTTCTCTTAGATTTATTGATAGTAAATGTCAAACATTTCTCCAGTAGTCTGCGCTTTGTCTTATTCGACACTACGTTGATGCTGCTAGATACAGGCGTGCTAGTAGAACCAGTGGCCTTGGTACGTACGGATATCAAATGGAAGAACTTACGGATTTTTATTTCTTTTGAGGTCCTCCCTTGTGTTGTCTTAACATTTGAACGTTTGTTGTAAAGCCTGCCATAGTCTGGTACTCCGAGCTCAGTCGATTTGCACGGATGCGGACTTCACCCAGACGTCGAGTCGTCAGAGAAATCCGTTATTTCAAGAATGCTTTACTCGCGTTGAAATCTATTTTGGCAGCAGCATAAGAGTTGTCCGGTGGCTTGAGTACAAAGTTCTGGGGGTATGATGTTTTCTTTGAGGCAAGTGATGTTGAAAACGCGATGATTCTCCCAACTAGCTTCAGGGCCAGTCTATCGAACGAATTCACTTGCCAATTTTCGAACGTGAAGTCCGTAAAGGCACTAAACATCTTGTAAAATACTTGGGAACGATGGAGAGCTCATGATTTCAGAAAGGTTTGAAAACAATCCGTTGATATCGTTTGTGGGCACTGTTTCGCTCTTGACACAAAAGCTTCGTCAGGCCGAGTGAAACGTTGCCCACAAACTATACCAACCGACAGTTTGCAAACCTTTCTGTAATCATGAGTTCTCGATCGGTTCCAAGTGATTTTCAAGATGTACAGTATTTGCCTTTTTCATTCGTGCTAAATCCGTCGTTCCGTAGAAGCGCTGGAGCAACTGGATACAGAAGTGACCAAATAACGCGTTGTTATCAATCGCTTGGAGGTGCCATTTTTTGTACCCCCCAAGCGAGAAGCATGTGACAACAATGCGAACATGGAGGCTGACGAATGCATTAATTTGCCTCATTAAAAAGAGATGATTAAATGCCTGCAGGGTAAGGACAAAAGATCGAGCGACATTGTCTTGGTCAATCCGCAGCCTTGCATTCCATGCAACCGTTAGCCATGATGATCGGCAGGAAGTGAGCAGCTGATTCGGGTCTGAGCTCTAGGAGAACACGAAAGTTGAGGGCTACCTAAGACCGAGTGCGTCACTGGATACGTATAAAGGAATTAATGCATTTTGAGCATTAAGGGAGAGTGATTAAAATACACCGCCGGAAACCAGACGAATATGTCAAGGGTTAACGCTTGATAAAGCGTAGACCACCAGGCTGTTGCCGGTAGAACATTATTCACGGGCTCTTAAGAAGCTAACCGCCAGCTACTGCAACGCAGCTAGCAAGACTGAGGACGATTGAAGCTATCCAGTTTATTAGCAACATGATTCGAGACTGGGTCTTGTATACTTCCACAAGTCCGTCCACATAAGTGCCTGGATTGCGATTCCGTCAGAGCCAATATCGTGATCAGGGAAGTAAAGCGATAGCGTATCAATGATTCGGTTTGCCAGACGGAAAGGCCATGGATTCTCTTAAAGCCTTGCACACGCGAAGTCCACACTACAGCCAAGTGAGGTTAGGTGCACGCCATTGGGTAGTCAGAATACATGAGAAATCAAGCGTGCCATAAATTCGAGTGTACATCACAGTATCCGCCGTTGGCTGAAAGTGTTACTGATCTGGATAAAGGCCCTCCCTCTCTATCAGACTCGGGATGCGGTCGTGGAGTTCGCATTAGTCATGCGCGTGTGGTTTTAATCATCGTTCATTCAATAAGTAGAATTAGTGTGGCGTTAATCGATGTGAATTACGTACACCTATGTGGAGTGTGGGAGACAACAGTGTGGTGGTCGTTGGCTCGTTCGAATGGGAAGGATATAAAGAATAGATACGAAGAAGTACCAATACGCGAATTAGCTTACTCTATATCGGGATCGGCCCAAGTTTGGCCATTTATACGGGGACTTGTGTAACGGATCGGATTGTATTCAGCCCAGATAACAGACCAATCAACGAGCGCATCGGGAACCGGAGTCCGTTGTAGACCGTCGGAGCGCGGATAAACGGAGTTGCGGCATTTAGAGTGTAAACCAGCGAAGGAAGCCATCCATGCTGGACTACGCGGCTGCAAAAGCACAATGTATTTTAGGAGTACGCGTCGACTATAAAGTGAGATAGCTAAAGCAAACTGATCCAGAGTAACGGAGAGTCAAATGACTACCACACAGCGAATGACGTTTAGGAGAGACTGAGGAAAACTGGCAAACAGAATAGTGCATTAGATATGAAGCGACCGGAGTTAGTGTAGTGTACTTCAAGTCAACAGGAGCGAGAGACGAAGCGTACAAGCAGTGAAATTCTTTAAGACATTTGAGACGCTAGAAGCAGCACTGATAAATGGCGAAGAGAAATAAGAAATGCACCAGCAGTACGTCGGCACACCGCACCGACACTTCGTTGCATCCAGTCCCTCTTATTATTCTATATCCTGTAGGCCAGTGTTGTTACACGGCAGCGAAGCATCAGTTCAATTAGAAGATGTATTGGCGTTGAAGGTGATGGCGACAACCAACAGTCTCGTGTGGACCGCGTATATCACGAGGTCGCCCACATATACGCGGATTCGAAACGGAGACCTCCGGATTACCATGTAGACGCCTTATTCTTTTGGCCACCGGTCGATCTCACAAAGGGATGAAAACAATGGTCATCGAAATGAGGCCAGTAATGCATTCGAGAAGGGATGGAACAAATAAAGAAGAAGAGCCAGTGACCATGACGTGGAAAGGTTCAATCAATGAACTAGTCTTTTAACAACAATGAGCAAATAATCGTGGTATAATCAGGAAACCGCACCGGAGACTCCGTGAAACTGGTATTTACAAGATCGCTATATATGCGATCCGACCATGACCTGGGATCCCAAATGCGGCCGCGACAAGCTGGATCAACTAGCAGTCACTTTGAATATAATGACAAAAACAAGACTGCTCGATTTCAGTTTTGCATCCTATGGCAGAAAACGATCAGCGTTAAGCTGGCGGTCTACTTGAATCAGTAGTAGATGACATTGGGCTGCAATGCAACGGCCATAACAGTTTAGGCCATGGAACATTAAGTTCCTGAAAATAGCCACAAACATTGCCACGCGAATTGGAACAATGCATTAGGGAAGACGTACGGATGCAGCCGTTTTAGGCTGATGCAACTATGTTGTAGCTAGATCGGGGAAAGAGTAGAAACAGGAGCGGGGCCGAGCACATTAGGCAACATGATTGCCGGTGCAGGGTTGCTGCTGTCGATGCACGTTCATTAAAGACCTGGTGAATAGTGTAATGCAGTACACGGTTATTTGAGTATCAGCGGAAGCACTGGCGCACAATGAAAAAGGGGCCAACTGAGAATTGGTGAAGTGTACCCAACCAACGTTAAAACTTATCGTGGAAGAAGTGATCATCCATTTAACGAGGATCGATTATCCAAAGAACACAAGTACCATCCACAGAAATGTGGAAATTCGCAACGATATCTTAACATTGTGGCAAAGGAGTTGAAATAAGTGGGTCGGTAGGATTCCGAGACTAATAGGTGTTAAAAAGCTGAATACGATGAAGATCGAATAAAGAAATACGTGACGAGACGTAACGCATGACAAGAGATGGTGGACGAGAATGTTGGCTGGAGAGTGGCGCGAAATCAGTGAAAAGTGACATGTGATTTTACCGGAGCAAAGTAATGAACCGGGTAGGGTGAATCAAAGGATGGTGCTGATCAACGACAGGGAGTGCAGAGTAGGATATTCGAAGTTAGTCGTAGCTTCTGCAAATTGTCAGAAATGCAGGGGATGTAGTGGGTGGCATATGGTTCGAAAGAAAGATGCGGCCTTGTGTTCTGGGCCATCTCGATTACTACCAAAGGCCGCAGAAGTGCAAACATGACGGAAATACTCAGTTGGCAAAACATATGACCTAGGCGAGATGCCACTACAGAACGTGACCATTCATAGTGGCGATCAAAATTTATTCCCAAGATCCGTGAATAGAAAACACGCGCCACTAATGATAGCTCATAAGTGACAAATTTCCCATCAGAACACTATTGCTTTTAATCCTAGCTATAATGAGAGATCTATGCAGAAGTTCCAAATTTTATAGCTCATGCATCGCTGATCGTCAATGTTGGCTTACATCTCGGCCATTCGCAATATTGCCACATTCGGTCGCTTGCTACTTGGTCGCACAAAGATGCAATCAAAGCGGAGCCTGCCATTTACGAGCTCGGCCTCCAAATGCCGTTCAGCATGGAACACATGCCCAGGTAAGAGAAGCGGACGTATTAAGTTGCGTGGTAGTAAGAATACAGGGTATAGGTAATCTAGGCGTCAATTAGGTGATCATATTTTGTTAGACGTGCACGGAATGCCAACCATAACACCAAGGCCAACAACTACACCCGGCTAACTCCAAGCTGAGTAGGCGCGGGTGAATTCGTAGTATGCAGAGCTGCACGCGACTGGTGGTGGTGGTCGCGTAGGAGCGAAGCGCTGCTACGCCGTACCGGAGGATTGCTGTCTCCATTTTCCCGCTGTTTCATAGCGCCAATATGCATCGTCCCTGGTGTTGTTGAAGAAATGAGTAAAAGTCGATTGGTTCGTTGAACTTTTGGTGCTGAGACTAACACAACCATATAGGCGGATAACTCTCCCTCCACGCAAATCAACCTAGGAGTTCAATGCGTGCGAATGCTGAGCAGGTAACGTGCGCCACTGCACCGGAAGTTGCCAGGTTTCACCAAGCGCCTCAAACAAAAGGAAAATAGGCGATATCCAGACGGAATCTCCGTAAACTTGAAAAGTGCCGAATGGACTGACCACATGACACATGGATTCCATAAAATACCTAACGGTCTTCATAACTGTTGCGGCAACTTCGATCAGCAATGCAGCCTCTTGGTATACATTCGTAGCTAGGCACAAGCGTCAGCCAATGATAACGATCATGCGGATGGTTAGCGACAGGTGCCAAAAAATGACAGCCTGTCTCTAAACCGAAGAAAGAACCAAGTTCAAGATCGTCTGCAGTAAGGTATAAAAATGTAAGTGGCCTGTCATAAAAGCATCTTGCCCAATGCCGTCAACAATCGTGGTACCTATAGCCAGGGCTAGCGCCAACAAGATAGTAAAGTGGAGAACGACGAGCAGCAAAAACGCAAAGTGAAGTTACCAATACGGACACTTTGGAGAGCAGATTAAAAGAAAAACGGACATAACTAACCGGAGAAAAGAGCAAGAATAAAAAGAGACGGTATGTATCACGACTGAACCATGTAGGATAAAGTAACCAATGAGGTGACATGCTCCGATCAAGAAAGCAGCAGTGATTAGCCGAAATTAGCGTGCGGATCAATTTAATCACGTCACTACACCATCTCATTGGCTGGCCACCCGGGTCTTCTCTCAACTGAGCGGTACACTCCTAGCTGAACATTTTACTTGGTCTATACTCAAACACTACAGGCCGCGTCACGGTCTACGGTGACTTATCAGATAACTTTCCGACAAGTGGCGTTCGTCAGGGTTGTCCAATTTCCTCATTTTTGTTCAACTTCGTCGTGGACTCCATCATGGAGTGTTCCCTTGCAGAGCCTCACGATTCAGGTGTTGACGTGCTGCCTGGTAAAAGGCTTGTTGGTCGTGATTATGCGGACGATATCGACCTGATTTTTAACGATGTTGGGGCGGCGCAGTCAACCCTGAGTAGCATCTCTAGAGTGGTCCCATTATGCGGCATGCGCATCGCACCTACACAGTGCAGTGTTGCTGCATGATCACCAGCCACTTGATGACTCCTTGACAGTTGATGGCGAGGAACTCGAGGTAGTTGATTAATTCACTTACCTTGGCAGCTGCATCAGTAACGATGGGCGCGTAGCAACTGAAGTCAGTTCACGCATTGCAAAATCCAGAACTGTGTTCTTGGATCTGCGACATCTGTGGCGTCAGAAAGAAGTTTCCCGCTGTTTAAAAGGCCGTGTATACAAAGCCACAGTGAGGGCCGTCCTACTCTATGAGAGCGAGACTTGGCCCCTTCGGTCTGAAGATCTGACGCGGCTTCAAGTCTTTGATCATCGTTGTCTGCGAAGCACTGTTGATGTCGGACTGCAACAATTGCTTTACGTAGGCGAGTACTAAGCAGTGATAACCAAGCTAATCCTTTAGAAGAACAGATAATACTAAATAAGTTACGTTGGCTTAGGCACGCATCACGTATGTCCGGTCACCGTTTGCCGAGGAGGGCGCTGTTTTGTTTGCCAGATGCAGGGTGGCGCAAGACCGCATTGTGCAAAAAGTAACTAGACAGTGGGAAATGAAGTCACTGATGACCAAACTGGGTGTTGTCGGTCTGTCTCACCTTCCGGGAGTCCACGTGAATCGCCTTGTGCTTGGCTCGAGGCTTTACAGGAGGTGCTCGCAACCGACACAAGTGGCGCATCTGCTGTCGTCTCCTAATCGGACTGCCTGTCTAACGTGTGTTTGGTGCTGTTATCTGTGGGGTGATGGCTGATTATGACGCGTGGCAGTGAAAGCCACAAAGAAGCTGTTTCGTCGATGCCGCCTTAGCACGATAACCAGCTGTTTGTGACAGCATGCTGTTGACAAGGTGTAGGCGCCTTGATCCTGAATGTTCGCTTAGGGCATTAAGGTTTTCCGGTAAGACCCCCTTCTCTACTCTTCGTACTGCAGTCTAAAGGTAACGAGCTTATCTTGTAATCCGAGGGCGCGGGTTTGAACCTGCGTAGGGACAGGGGGATCCTCGCAGTATCCTTAGCCCACGTGCGACCGGTGGTGGTTGCGCAGCAGCGAAGCGTCGGTACTCCGTACCGGCGTACTGCTGATGCCTTTGTGATTGCATGACAGCGAAGGATAAGTTGATGTACTGGTGTCGATGATGATGGCACACACCTAGGTGAGCGGTCAACAGGTACACAAAAGGAATTGGACCGCTTCAGTGCAAAAGATGGATGAATGCAACACTAGAACGTGTGCGGCTGCTGCTGCTGCGATCTTGGGACGATTCGAGTTGGATAGGTTTCCCGCAGGCTCCTAGTTATGCATCGTTGTATGCTTGAACACGCGATACTGATCAAGAAGGGTTATTGGTGAAATGAACATCACACCGGGCAAAATATCCCTGGTAAGGAAGATAAATGCCAAAAGCATACTACAATCGACAGTGGGAATAGGCGTGACTAAAAATGAAATGAAAATTTCAAATGTGCAGTGTGTTCGTGGACCAGGCGAGGAGAACAATGTTCTGTTAGACAAGATAAACATGTTTTTAAGGGTTTGGCGGAAACGTTTCGACTGTGTACATATCAGTTGTGCACTGGACTCAGGACATGGTTGGTTCGCGTTATAGTGCACAATAACAAGTTTGGACACCGTTCCGTGGCGCCATCTGGCTTCGGGTTTTCTGGACCCTGCATTTTACTTAGGTTCGGTTGGATCTAGCCCTAACAGCTGCCAAACACCAAACGGTGAACATTTGCAGTACGCGCTCGATGGTCTCACTAATCAATGCAGGGCTATGCAGGCATCATCCCTATAAGGTAACCAATCTCTAAACTTCGTTAGTGCACAATGGCCATGTTGACGATTTACATGGTAACACCGACCGACACTGTAACCGATAATTTGCTATCCAATCTCAACAGATGAGGGAGGATTTTGAAAGCTAGATGTGATAAATTTCCAGGCAAGAAAGGCGTTGGATCAATTCGAGCGTTTGTTCGGTAACAGTGAGAACAGGCGGAGCCTCAGCCAGTTCTGCAACAGGTGACTTGAGGCTACGATTCACATACCGAAAAAGACAGCGCCGCGAATCGGCTTACCCATTAGCGCCTACACAGAGGTTTAGCCCGAAGAGAGTATTGTATTCCGCGTAACCCCATATCACCAGTTGCTTGCTTGGCGAAACTTCTGCCCCAAGGAGAGCGTGAAGATCAGGATTATACCTGAATACATCTAATCGATCGCCTACTGATGACCTATGGATACACACACAACTACGCTCTCCCTCGCTCTCATGATCCATTGTCCTGCGACTACGCCAATTTTAGAAACACACGCCACCAATTTACATACTCTTTCCTCCATTCTTCAACCGTGAATAACCCTACCTCCGCCGATGAAGTTGTCCTCTCGCAACCCGCCGACTCAAACACACAGTCCTCGACAGGGAGCTGCCAGACTCGAAGTCTGCCATCTTCCCTACTGCGACCTGGAATGCAGCTCAAACTAGCAACCCGGAAAGTGCGCACATTACTGCAGATCGGACAACAAGCACGCTAGATACCCTTGAAATAGATGTCTGCTGTCTGAGTTAAACTCGACTGCAGGATTCCAAAACAGTCTACCAGCTGTTGTGACGAGTCCAACCATACATCCGCTTTCATCTTCGTCATTCTGGTGATGCTGAGTCCGCCGCATCTGGGCAAGCTGGTGTTGGAACCGCCCACAGTACTAGAGCAGAGGCCGCCGTCCTTGAATGGATTCTAATCAACAGTCGCCTATGCGCTGTGAGGCTCCGTGGCTCTTGTAAGATTAGCAGGCATCGCGCAGACCAGCGTGCTCTTTTCGTGATCTCTGCCTACGCGCCCACTGACTGCAGCTCGGATGCAGTCAAGGATCACTTCTATCAACATCTTAATGAGCTGCTCCGAAGGGCACCTAAAACAGTCATCGTCATTATGGCAGGAGACTTAAACGCACATATTGGTCGGCTGCTACCATGTGAACGACACCTCGGTGGACCGCACGGGTATGATGATCTTCACTCTGACAACGGAGAGAGACTTCCCAGTCTATGTGCTGACCACTACGAACTTTCATCACCCCGGACATCACTATGCCACCTGCCGTCCTCCATCGTCAGCACAGCGCTGGTCAAAAATTGATCATATAGCCATAAGTCGCAGGTGGCGCGGCAGCGTACGCGATTGCCGATCATTTTGGTCAACTTGTGTTGACACCGATCATGCATTAGTGTGTGCGATAATATGCATGCGTTTCGGTGGTTCACCCAGGGCCAAGCAAACCAGACTCAACAGTCACAAGTTTGAGGACCCAACAATGAAAATGCGGTGTAAACAGAGGCTTCGCGAAAATATCAACCCCATGCTCTGGATGTTGATCAACCATGGTCAAACTTACAACAAGCAATACTGTCCGCCTACTTGTCCAGCTGCTGACTCACCCGTTGCACAACCAGAAGCTGGATTACGGTAAGATTCTCGAAACTGTTGGATCGTCGACGGGCTGTGCTCGTCGGTGCGGAGCATAATGTACTTCGTCGGTCTATTTCTCAAAAGCTGAAGTCAAGCCTCCGATCTGATCCTGAATTCCTGTGGTCGAAACGAGCCGTTGAGATGGAAGCTGCTCCATTATCTGGAAACGTCCGCAGTTTATTTTACCTCACCAAGGCCATTGGTTGCAATTCACACACTGTCAATCAGCACGAAAATCATCAAGCTGCACACGCATTTGGGTCGCTGGGAAAAACATTTTGCTTTTCAATTTAACTGCTCAGCACAACCCACTGTGACACCTCCGTTTCCCTCGGATTGTGCTTGGTCTATAGCCACAGATGCTTCTACCGAAACTGAGATTCGAAGCGCAATCAAGTCTTTGAAGCATCATAAATCTCCCGGTCCTGACAGCCTACTCCCAGCTATATTCAAAGATGGTGGAAATTGGTTGATAATGTTAACAAATATGCGTGTCGTTGACTAGAACTTGTCTAGCTAAAGATGAAAGAAAGCAAATCGCTATCAATAGGGATAACATAACACTCCGTTTAACCATAACCATAGGAAAAGGAGATCTGATCTAAAAATTAAAGCTGTGACCAAACATTCAGGCCAAGGCATATACATTTTAACAACGACAGAAGAATAAAGGGCACCCATTCAATCTGCCAGAGCTCAGTTTCTGGTGCTAAGTCAATGGCTACCCCATGGGAAGTAATCAGCAGCAAAGATTTATGGATTGCAGCCAACAAGTACTACCCTTAGCCTAGTTGCTGTAGCAGAGAATACAACCAGTGAACACCAGTTTTTAGAGTTGAATTTGAGAGAAGAAGATGGGTAAATTTCAATGTGGAAAAAAAGGGAAATGAATTTGTCCAGCGGGTAAACATTGATTAGTCTAAAATGGACAGCTTCGAAAATATTTGGAAAATACCGCCAATCGAGGCTGCTGCTGAGCCGGATGTTTACCCCTACATATGCACAGACTGTCCATCCCAATCCTAGCGCATTAATGCTTGCCCATGACGATAATGAGACCAAATCGCATGGTTTAGTAAGTGAATGCAGAGAGAGAGAGAGAGCAGATGGTCGACTTAAATTCACAGAGCCGAAGCGTGACCAGTCGTAGAGTTGTGGATGAAGGAAGGTACTTAGTAGCTTAATGAAAAGCCTTTCGATTTGATAAAATGGTTGAGAGCGAGGCGGGAGGGAAGTTTTACCACGACCCACCAGCACAACACACACAGAAAAACCGATGGCACATGCAATAAGGTCACGCGTTAAAAGGTTAAGCATGGAGATATTAACGCCATCGTCAGAAGGAGACACAACTGGTTGACTACCAGGGGGATGATATCGGATAAAGACCGAAAAGATAAAAATTGCCCTGAAGTAAAAAACGCTGGATCATGTGTTGCGGCAGATAACAGATGACAATCGGATCCAACGCTAATGAGCAACAATCTAAAAGGTACGGATCAAAAAGTCTTTTGCATTCAGTAGAAGTTAATTTGTGGAAAGAATCACAGCACAGTCTCAAAAAACTGAAGATACAAGGAAGCGGGCGGTTCGATTTGGTGAGTATATTCACCATCGGGCGTTTCTTTGTTTTGCCACCAATTCGAGGAAATCACGGTGGCTCGCGTAGAGTTTAAGCGATGAACTAACATCCATCCAACTGACATCGTTGGCGTCGTCACCTGAGGAGTCAAAAATGAGGTTGACAGCTGATTTAAACAGGAATGGAAATCAAAATACACAAATACAAGAGAAAGCAATGGAGTTGAATTTGAAACACAGAGAACTAAGTCAAAATAAGCGCAGTCGTACAAGGATGACAAATAAGACGTAGTTAGGGCAATTGGTATTGAACATGAAGTGGAGAACTGGTAAGCGGCAAGCCTGCATGGAGCACCAAAATCCTGCGATGAAGGTAATCATGTGAATATTAAACAAAGTTTCATCCTCAGTAGATCGCCGGCTTAAGTTTACCCACAAACACATTGAAACTGACGAGGTTGTAATTGAAAAACAATTTCCACTGTCAATCATTAGGGTGGAGAAGAGACTTTCGGTGAGCATATCATCAGACCATGATTCAAGTAGAGTCCAACATAGGGACAGAAGAGAATAATACTAAAAGGATGGCAGCACGGTGCAATCTCCGAATTTGTGCACTTTGCTGGATGACCTCAAAGTGGTAAACGCGACTACACAACAGAGAGAAGGGTATACAAAGCGGATCCTGTGATTCTTTTAGTCATAAGTTATAGTTAACGATGTCATTGACAGACGGCAGAGTGTAAACGAAATACACTGGGCTAGTCGGACTGATCAAGTAGTCATGCTTCAGCGACCATTTGCTACTGTAGAGTCTAAAGTGAGAAATTGTGTGCCATCTAACATGACGCGGGTGGATCGATTGAATTTGTGATCATGTACGCATTTCCGATTACACACGAACTGAGCAGAAGCCCATTCAGTTGGTAAGATGGGAAGCAAAAGTTCAGTACGTTAGTACATTGGTTCAGTGATTCTATGACTGGTGAACGTCATCGCCGAATCCGAAGAGCAGACGTCGCTCACGAGGGCATGCCACCATTCTCAACAATGAGTGATGAAAGGTGAAAAAGAGTGGATACGTCAAGCTAAGCACAGGCATGTGCGATGTGCGATTGCATCTATACGTAGTGCGTCAATAAATTTGTTATTACATGTATGAAAGCGCGTGCTGTCGCTGGGATTAGTAAGGGGGTGATAAAACCAACCCCAGTATGCGAGTGCACTTAATATCGCATAAAACAAGAGGGACAATCCATTCGTTTAACGCAAGGGAGGATCTTGAATACACTATGCATTAACTGAGAAACGGCATGGAACCCACATGCTGACATATAAAACGCCAAGGACAAGTTAGGCTAAGCAAGCGCGAAAATAGCACAACTTTCTACTTGGCCAAGTGAGCAACATGTAACCGAGCAAGGAAAAGATAAATCGGGAAATGTATCCCCGTGGAGAAAGGGGATGGAGTAAAGGTGAACGGATAAATTACCGGCTTGGAGAGTAAAATTGGCGATTCGATCACCGTGCTCGTCGTGAAAATTGACAGCAACAGTCTCCATCCAAGCGTTGTCAGTGTTACGCGGGTCATCCACATAACCACTATATATCTGTACAAACGGAAAGTGGGACAAATTAACATAATGAAAAAATCGATTGCTTAACCATAATGATGATGATCCGCAGGGGATGAAGGTAGAAAGTCAGATTGTACGTGAATCACACATAACGGGTACTACGTAATAACCCTACGATTAAGAAGTGGATAGTTCACCTACAAATGAACATCAGAACGAGTTAACTTAAGTTGGAAACAGCATCAAAGAACGAAAGCGATATGCTGAAAGCAGTGGGACGCGAATCACAAACTGTTGCCAACGCCACAACTCAGCTGACAATATATATATATATATATATATATATATATATATATATAATCCTTCATACTCAGGTTGATGTCGCATTCATGATACATCTTCAAAGCAGTTGGGTTAAACCAACTTACACTTAAACTGGATCTTTTCACTCAGGATAAAAAAACATTCAATGTTATTTGGTTTGTTCAAATCTGTCATTCTGCTACATATTCTGTGTCCATTTAGCGTGTTTGCTTTCTAGCAAATTCTTTGTTGATTGTTTGATATCCTCGGTGCGGCTGCGCTCGATGTGAATGTTGACAAGATGCCTGCTTGTCTAACATCCTCCACCTCGATTACTCACTCCAGGAGACTGTGCGTCGTTGCTGACGGGACTGGGTGCACGGTCCTCGTGGTCGTGCTAGTCTCATAGAGTGGTTCATACACTCAGTTTGGATCGGACTACGGACCAGCCACCGGCCTGTGTATGTCTAGTACATATGATTCCCTACATAAATAGACAGGAACGCTGCTGTTGTGCATGTTGAAGGAGGGTGGGCCGGCGCCGTTGAAGAAACGTGGCTCCTATCCACATGCATCCCCGTCTTATTCCTTCGGGTTTACACTGGATAAGGTGTGTGTGAATGGAGCTGTGGGTGGTGCAGCGCAAGCCACACATGGTCCCTCTATAGACAAAGGCGTAATGTGGCTTTCCCGTAGTGGTTGCAATGGCTGACTAATCTGGAATCGGATGCCGCCATCCATGTATACGACAGAGTTCAAAAAATACTAAACTTTTGAAATTGTGCCCTAACCGAGAGAGAGAGGGAGAGAGCGTTGCGGCTGCTGAGCGCACTTAAATGCTTGGCTGTACAGCAAGCTGTCAATTGGCACGTTTTGCTTTGATCGTTAGACGGAGAGCTACAGCACTGAAGTGAGTAAGTACACAAGGTGTTGATCGGATCTGTGTCAAAGAGACAGCGAAAGTGCTTGAAGAACGTGTGGGTATGAAGTCTTGCTACAAACATGCTCAGACTATTACAGAGACATTTCAATGGCTTTGCCAAGCATACGGGGTGTCGCACTTAGTATTATAAGCAGTTTAAGCGTTCTGAACTCGGCAGAATGTCGGTTAGTGACAATCAAAGGTCTGGAAAACCTTTCACATCAACAGGCGATGACAACGTCGAGAACAAGTTTATGCCATGAAATGCAGAAATCATCGTTCAACTCCAAGAAGTTGCTGAGAAGACTGTGGGAAAAACCAGACTTGGATGCTGCATCATGACAATGTGCCCACTCACGCATCGCTCCTTGTCCGCAGCTATATAGCAGAACATCAAACTATCTCGTGTCCCACCCATATTTTGCTCGGGACCTAGCCTCGACAGACTTTCCTGTTTCCCCAACTTAAAATCACGTTGAAAGCACGTCATTTCTAAGCCATAGAGGAGATACAGAATGATGCGACAAAAAACCTGCATCCCATCCCAGAAAATGCATTCCAAGAGGCTTTCCAAAGACGGAAGCATTGTTGCGTACGGTGTATTGCCAGCAGAGGGGATAAACGTGAAGCTGAAGGTGCTTAAAATGACGCACAATGAGCAATAAAATGTAAAAAGGTTTGGCTTCTTTTTGAACACAGTTCTACACACATAAAGTGTTGTCTTTGACGTAGACAATGTGCCATTAGAATCATAGCGTAATAGGAAAACATGGCTGACATAAACAGAACAAATAGGCAACTTTTTGTAACGTTTCACACTCACAGATAATTTCGTTATTGTATTGGTACTGTTGAGACAATAGGGAATGCGCGCAAATATCACTGTTCGTCTTATCACTGTGCTATTCAAACTATTTTAAATAGTTTGGTTTGTTAGAGGAAAATGGGGATCATCGCCACACACAGATACACGTCCGCCACTGACATCAATCTTGAGTCATGACCTCCAGGGTCCGCAACCAGAGAAACAACGCATCTCTGAGACCCGAGCGAGAGAGTAGAGAACTACCGACCGAAGCCAACTGTTTCGTTAAATTTTTAATGCCGCTTCACCAAGTTGTAGGTCGCGCCACAAACCGACCCTTCTAGCCCTGTCCAGTAATAGTACACAAAGCACGACGCGGAAAACGCGGAACGGGCATGTGCAATACGTGTCCAAGCCACCATAGTTGATCCAGTGAGACGAGTTCCTCGGGTTAGTGCCTAATTCGTCCCAAGACACGCTGTCTAACTTCCACATTGATCACGCTGAGCGTTTACCACACACCAGCAATGGACCACAAGCAGCGGTGTTCAAAGATGGGGAGTTGGCGCAGCGTGGGACAGTGCAGAGGTACTATAACCCAAGCAGGAATGCGGACTCGAATCCAGGATGTAGTGCTTGCGAGCCGAGAAAGAAAAGAATAAAGGGATCAGCAGTACGTCGGTACGCAGTACGGACGCTCAGCTGCCGCGCAACCACCACCGGTCGCACGAGGGCTAAGGGTACTACGTGGGTCGCGCTGCCCCTATGCAGGCTCGAACCCGCGCCATCAGATCTCAAAAGATAAGCTTG
>OX104059.1:38879917-39082875 GCA_944474145.2 Dicrocoelium dendriticum | reverse complement strand
GATTTATATATTTTTTTAATTGCTATACATTAAACACATTTGAAGCCAAACAAGTGTGCGCACAAATCTTCCCATAGTTTCGATTTCTCGCTGTATATTGAGATGTTTCAAGCCATCGGCATTCTTCGTCCTTTGGTCCAATGACAACAAGACGCAAAATCGGCGAGCACATATTCCATCGCTAGGTGGACGTCCGACCCCCACGTGGTCTACACACCGGGTCCTGTACGAGAGAACAAGGCGCGATAGGGCAAATGCGCAGGTGACATATGCAAGATGTGACCAAGGCATCTTAACAATGCAGCTTGTTGAAGTACACATTCGCGCTCCCTAACACACGTCTGACTTCACCGTTGAAGATATGTTGTTGCTACCACAGACGAGCAATCCTCCTCAAGCACCCATTGTCAAAAGCCGAGCTCTGGCGTATGTGATGCATGCGACTCGCTTTTAAATAGCAACACCGCCCAGCTAGTGGCATTGTAAACACAACCCTTTACCACAAGGGAGACATTCAGAAGACGCCACAAGTGCCCCAGGTCGACAAGCGCTGACCGAGCCGTGGTAATGCGGAGAGAAACTTCCTTACCAATAGTACCACCAGCGAACACGCAGCTACCAAGGGGGACAAAGCTATCTAGGTGTTCAGGTTGTGTACATTCAAGAGTGAGCACGGGAATAGGTGATTGCCAATCTTAAAGTAGTTTTACACTTCGATGGGGCAAAACACATTCCGTACCTAGATGCCTCGATCGTCAAACGGTTCAAAATGGTTTGAAAACTCTGAGTCGTCACCAAGTAAAGCGATGTCATTAGCATAATAAAATTACGTCGCTCGCTCAATCGGTAGTAGCTGCAGACCAAAATGTTGGTTCCCTACCAGCTCTCAACATCACATCTTCAATCGCAAAATTGAAGAGGAACGGAAACACAGGACAGCTCTGTCGCACATTGCTACTAACAGCGAAGAGCGAAGAAAAATCGTCATAGACCCTCACTCTACCGGAGACGTGGAGGTAGAGCGCGTGTAGGATGGCTGTATACTATTCTGGGACCCCGTTCTTTACCAAACAATGCCATAAAGCAGGTCGATCAACCGGGTCAATTGCAACACGAATGTCTAGGAAAGCAAAGATGGTGGAGGTAGCGTTGTTCGAGGACTTGACGGAGTGTAAAGGTTTAATCCGCACAACCATGACCAAGACGGAAGCCAGCTTGTTCTTTCCGGTACTGCGATCCTCGAGTCTAGAGAAACCTACGTAGCAGAATGGATGCAACCTAAATGAGACCAGTTCCCTAGTGATTGGCGCATGAAGTGCGAGCACCCTTCTTAAGAACGAGGACAATAACATACATCAGAAGGCACCTATTCTTCATGCAATAACTGTTGATAACTGTGCCACCGTACTTGAATAGCTACGGAGGAAAATCGCAGAGCCGGCAGCCTTGAATAACAAGGAAACCTTCCGCTTTGCTGGATGGATTAAGTGTGACGACCCAGAGCAGGTAGCTGGATTCAAAGGGCATATAAGTGGAAGGTGAAGGCCGATTGAACTGAGAATAAAATGTTCGGCCTATCAATCCAAGCGTCTCCGTAGGTTAGGGATCGGTAAAATCATCCTCTTCGCAAGTAGTCTCCTTGAACCCGGGCTTCATTTATCCAGTGAATCACGTGCGCTGGAAGAGTTTACGAGCATTGTCAGGCAGAGAAATGGCCATCATTTCCGAAGCACGCGTGCACCAGGCTTCGCGATCACTGTGTAGGCTTTGTTCGAACTACCGACTGACAGAACAGCGCACTCCATTGTGATTAGACTTCGCTGGGATATTTGTGCGGCGAGCAAATAGATTCAAGGAGTGCGTGGAGATCTTGGCCTTCATAGGGTACCGAATAAGACCGCGGATCGACTGTCCGGAAGGGGTTATGGTCTTCTACACGAATGTCCAGTGTACATCAAGGTCTCGCGGTTGGTCGCAGCTGAGTCAATCGACCAACGAAGATTGATGGTTCGCCTGGACAGTGATGCGTTTTCGTGGACCGTCCGAAACTCTTTCAGATGTTCCCACAGACAAGAGCAGTGTTTGAGTCAAGATTTGCGTACTATATTGATTTGTGATCTCACACATTACCTGGCGATTCGAAACTGATAGAGACGTGAACAATCTGAGACCATGCTTGGGTCGATGAAGGGGAAGCGCCAAGTAACGGAACGTCTCATGGAAGGCCTGGAGCTGGCGTTCAAGAGAATCAGACGATTGTCTTACAAAGTGTGAGATGTCCCTCTACATTATCTGAGCCCTTCTCATCGAGCGCACCACCGAAGTGACTTTCATATGGTAATAGACTATCGACCCGTGCGTTGAGATCCCCAGTAAGGAGAACAATATCGGATTTACAGGCTCTGCTTGAGAGCTGATGTAAAAAGCGTCCTTGACCGATTCGGAACAGCAGTCAGTTGGAGCGTAAGCTGAGATAACAAAAAGTTGCTTCTCTCCTAACGACATATGTTGATTCTGCAAGATTCCCGAGGATGAACTATGCACAGTCGGCTACTAACCGGGAACCAGTCCAGGAGTGAGCCTCGGCTTTGACACTTAGCGCTAAACCAACGCCAGTCAAGCCTGCATTAGTTGCTTCTGTGTCACAGATAGACCTAAGTCGGTGAGAGGTCTCAGCTCAATCACGGTACTGGGATCCTGAAATGAGATCTCGATAAGACAGAAAAGATCGATAGCAAAGGTTTCCAAAGTGCACGCAAGACCAGCCTGCTGCTCGATCTACATGTGTGTACGTACATCGAAGCATGCCAGACTGAAGGAGGATCGGGGCCGAAGAAGGGTCACAGGAGAGCTGTGTGGTCATCGACAAAACCACCGGGAGTAGAATCATGAAAACAAGAACCAGTTGGCCACGGTAAGTGATTGGTAACAAGTGAACAGGTGACGTGTGAATAGCTAAGGGAAAAGCAGCTGGGCGCAATATATCAGATGAACGATAAATGGTTGTCAGTGAGCGTGATACTACCCGGGTTGCCAAGGCCGAGGTAGGGGACACTACTCTAGGGAATTACGAAATGTGATATAGTTTGCATTTATGCGTATCGGTAGGGGTAGTTTGTTCTACAGATCAGTGTATCTCACTATGAAGAAATTCGATCGAGTTTTATGACTTGAAAGTTTTGTGAGTATCAAGTAGCGGCCATTACGTGTGAGGTAGACTGCAGTCTTCCTTAGTTCAATTGCGGTGCTGTCTGCGTAGATTCGTTGGTTTATAATGTCGCAGAAGAGAACGTGATTGTTCTTTAAGCTTCTCAGCCAAAGAGGATCCAGTAGGAATTTTCGACAGCGATCATAATAAGTCAGGTTTGAGGTTTGGTAAATGATCGATGGACATTTTCCAGAGCCGTTCTGTCTTTCTTTCTCAATTGGCTGTGAACGATGGTACAGCATCCCAGAGTGGGTCGTACTAGTGTCTTGAATGACTCAAGTTGTGCTTCAGGTAGGGAGAAAGTTCTGGTGATATATCCGTATAACTGCCTTGCTTTTGTAGTGTGATAAAGCACATGTCCGGAGAAATTGTAAGAGTTGGAGTAACTAATTTCTAAGTCCCGAACTGAATCAGACGTTTGGATCACGTTTCCGGCAAGTGTGATAGAGCCTTCTGGGATGCGGCATCTGTACCCAAGTACTTGGGATTTCACTGCGGAGAACTTCAGTAATAAACTTTTACTAGCTATATTAGATGCGGATAGGTCTTTGCAGAAGTTTCCCAGGCACATATGTAGTTGGTCTGGATGAAATGAGTAGACCAGTTTGACGTCATCTGCAAACAGAAATGGGTGTCCATGTTTGATCGGGTCGCATATGTTGTTTACGTAGATTAGGAAAAGTAGTGGTTTGAGCACACTTACCTGGAAGATGCCGCTGGTTATTTGTTTCAGTGTAGAATATTACTGACCGATTTTACTACCTGGATTTGACCGTTTAGATATGAGTCGAACCAGTTTAGCAGATTTCCAATTCCATATGACTCTAGAGCAGACAGCAGTGGCTTGTGCGGCACGCGGTCGAACGCCTTTTGCATGTCCAACATAATTACAATGATCGCCATTTCTCTGCCAACCACAGTCGTGACGTGGTCGAGGAATTGTAACTGGCAGGTAACGCAGCAGTGTTTTGAGAGAAAGCCATGTTGTGAGGGGTTGATCAGATCCAGTCTTGTAAGATAATGAACGATGTTCTTCTTGAGTATTCTCTCTAGAGCTTTGGAGGCAGCAGAGATGTAATTTATTGGGCGGTAGCTTGACACCTTATTTCTCGAGCCACCCTTGTGCTCAGGCATTAGAATGGATTGCTTCCATTGCGTTGGAAAGCAGCCGGTAGTGGGAGCAAGTTTGAAGATGTTTAATAACAATAGAGCGAGGTTTTTTCCTCCGAGTTTTATAACAGTTGGGGAGATGCCATCTGAGCCTCGACGAGTTGATGGTTTTATGGAAACAATGGCACTTTGCACCTCTCTTAACGTCACAGGGATATTGCGGCATACATGGGTCGTTCTTTTTGGAAGTGGAGGATGAATGGGCTGTGTTGGGGACAAAACAGGAGGCAAAACTACAGTTGATAGCCTCGCATATGCAGATGTCACGCGTTATTGAACCATCGTCTAGAGCCAACATTCTAATTTCCTGATGGGGTTTAGGGTTCCATTTTTTGAGTAGTTACATGAATGTACGTAATTGCTCAAGATTGCTAAGTATCCGACTTTCTTCTTCGACTTTGGCCGTTTGGGTTAGACGTTGTAGATGTAGCAGATTCTCGTGTATTTGTAGCAATGTTGCGAAGAGGTTGCTCCTGCGATATAGCGATTTAGTTTGTTTTTGACTTTGTATAGAAGTTTGAGTTCACCACTATGTTCATGGGTATTTCTCCATACAGTAGGTGCCAGTAGATCCACACAAAGATCAATATCGTAATAAACTCATTTGTAGCCACAGTATGTTCGCAAGAATGAGGTATTCCAATTCGTGGTACTGATAAGTTCATTAAATGAGTTCCAATCCACACGATGGAGGCTGCGAATGGATTTTGGCATTTTACTTTCCGTTGTGATCATAGTCAGGTAGTGGATTAGCAATGAATATATAAGTGTAAGAGATTCCCATTGTGATTACAAGGTATAAGGTAGTGGCACTTCTGGTTGGCTCTCTAACATGCCGGGTCCAGTCATTGAGGTGTACGAGATGATTTCCTCAATCCTTGCAGTGTTTTGGCGTGTAGGCAGCATCCAGTTAACATGTGGTAGGTTGAAATCTCCACACATAAGTTGGATTTGTATGTGGTGCTGGAAGCAACATTGATCATATGGATTAGCTTTTGGGTTTCACATTGAGTAGTTCGGGGCGGCTGATAGATACCACTCACTGGAAGATCAGTAGATGGGGTCACTATCCGTAGTGTATCTACGGGAATTGTAGTCAGGTTATTTGGAAGATATATGGCACAGCCACCACCACGTTTGTGTAAGCGATCCTTGCGGAAATGTTTATAGCCTAAGATGTTAAGCTGAGAATCACTAATTTCTGACGTGCACCAAGTTTCAGTGATAAAACCAATATCGGGGGATCTTATAAGTGTTGCAAGTAGATCTAATTTAGGTAAAAGATAACGAATGTTACTGACGACAGATTTGAAAAACATAGTTAAATTGGAATAAACGTGATGGGTAATGTTTGTTTCTTCGTCACTGTATCTAGGAACTGTGTGTTGTGAGGTAGCTGAGGCACACAGAGCTCGAGATCGTACTGGATTGAGTGAAGTACGCACTCCAGTAGTTTGATTGTTTTCTGATTCATAATCGCACGTGATAGGGCTGGATTGGTGGGGGAGGATGTGGTGGTATACGATAGTCTAAAAAAGGACATATATCCGCTGATGCTGAAATCTACAAAATCGTTTATCTCCCTATTGTATTGTTGCCAAATTGAATAATACAGGGGGTTGTGGCGGGTGAATTTTGACTTGAGGTAAATAGGTGTTGCACCCTCTTATCTGTAAGTCCGTGTGGCCTACCACCATTTTGTTTGCTATTTCGGTGTCGCACACATAAGGGTTTTGCCAGCTTGAGGATGCGGGATTTGGAATCGTAGTCAGACATCGTGGGTCAGTATTGGGCCGGCTCTCTGCGACTTATCCCGACAATAGTGTTGGTGCTGAATGTAGAAGCTTGAGGACGTATACCTTTTTTCAGTTGGTCTAGCTGCATATCTCTACATACTTGTAGTGGTCGCTTCAGACCTACTGAGCTTTGAGAGTTTATGGGAGAAATTCTGGTAGGGTGTTGTGTGGTCGGAGATAAGCCATAGCGTACTTCATTCGGGTAGGATTTAGATTTGTTTTTCGTGATGCCAACGTGACGATCTGAGTTCTTGTTTCGCTCTTGATAGGTCTCACGTACAGTTACTGTCAACGTTTGCAAAGGCTCGCGGCTTGGAGAAGGTACAAAGGAGTTGAGTGTGTGGGCAGCAGGTGTCTGCATCGTTATATTTTCAGTTTGGTTGGTATTTTTAGGTATGGACACATCACTACTGCTGTTTGAGAACCTCATATGAGGTCGCTGAAGACTGAGATGCCCGTCATCGCCTATTTTAGACGATGCGGTTGACTTATCAAGGTCGACATTGCTGATGACAGCGTCAGTACTGGCTTCATTAGTAGGAACTTGGGGTGTATGATGGGCGGAGGGGTTTGGTTTCATTGTTAGTCATTTTTGAAGAGGCGTTTGGTCATAATGTTTTTAAAATTAGTTCCTGCAACAACTAGTCTTTTACTGCACACGAATTTGGATGCGTTCTTATCGTCTGGAAACTGTAGGAGAATGGGACATGTGGTCATATTTTTTTCGTCAGTCAGAGGCATTGACAAGAGACTCCATCTATATTGCATGATGTTAAGAGGGTATCTGTTACTCTGTCGCGATGTTAGGTTTATCAGGCAGGTCAAAAATGCTAACGTTATGCGATCTACAGAGGCGTTCTTGCGTTTCGGATGTAATTGAGTCTAATAAGGAAGCAGCTGTGCTCAATCGGTTTACTGTAACAGTTGCAGAACCTCTAAGTAGCTCACGGAATGATAGGACTTGTTCATAGTATGTGCTGAATTCAGGAATTTTACATTTCAGCGGGGCTACTACTACCTCAAAGGCTATAATCCAGTCTGTCCTTCCAGTCGGAATTGTGGTAGTAAAGTTGGAGTGGTTCGTAGATACACCCAATGTTTTTGTGAATTTAGATGATAGACGTCCCCTTTTTACAGTAATATCGGGTGTGTTTCTAGCAGTGCTATCAGAGGATTTCATAGTCTTTTCTGTTTTCAACTTCAGCTTAAGGATGGAGCCTCACGTTTTCACATTGTTAATAGGCATTTCTAGTGGGTACTCGCAAAAAGGTTAAGGTGATTAGTGTAGGACTAATAAGCGTTAAGGTTGAGTAAGAATACAACGGCAGAGGGACGAGAAAAAAATATGGCGCAGTTGATACTACTATAAGTGGTGCATACCAACCGGGTTAAATTCCGGGTCGTTTGCGTTGATGGGGCAGTTCCTTGGTTTCTTTGTCACCTGCGCGGTTTGTTCGTGTATGTGCACGGGTCTAAGGTAAATGACAGTCTGATGTTAAGGGATTCGCTCACACGTTGTGACACGCACGCAAGGTCGAGTGGCTTTGGGGTGAGAGAAAACTTGCGTCTATTGATCGATGCCTTATAAGGCCGGTTGTCAGTGAGATGTAATCCACACGATGGAGCTAGGGACCGATAGTGGGTAAGCAGATTTACTGGTCGCATTAGGAAATATGGCTCCAAGTACCGCCAAGAGTTGTAGATTGCGATGGTATGGAGCTGGCCAGGTGGTTGTTGGATAGATCTGGTAATTCCGAGCCGAATGACTGGAATTTGGTTGGTGTACGTTGAGATGGGTAAGGAAAAATCCACTGCAGAGCGGAGCACAGAGTGATTTGGAAGGTTTTCAAGAGTTTTTGCAAGAACCGTCAGATATCTTTTAGCACTTGTTCCGATTTTGGAAAGAGGACGCAAAACGGGATTGAATGGTGTATAATAGTCCGCGATCCGTTGAGACTTCACGTAGAAATCAAGCAGTGTCAGAGCTTCGGCTTTACGTCTGCCGTCAGTGACGCGCTGGAGACCAATGCTCCACCGAGATGAAGCAAGGGACAATTACTTTATTTAGTGGCGAACCAAATCAGCCACGTCACAGTGTTGTTAAAGAGGTCTGTAGCTTTGTTATAGGGTAAACACCTGTCTGGTGAAAACCTACCACATCCCGTAACATTGCCACCGAACACTTCACCGGAACCGAATGAACCCGAACAGCCCAAATGGGACCATGCAGACAGTGTTCGGCAAACCAAGCGACTGAGAGAAATCGCAAATTCATGAAACAATTTATGGTCTGTGATCGTCGGAAAGATCAAGTGCATGTAGATGGTATAAAGGAATATGAGCAGTAGAAGGATGATGCTTCTGGAGAGAGCCGATTGTACTTCAGATGATGCAGAAACGTGGTCTCAAAAGTACCACACTGGGGTAGGCAGAATTCAACAACTGGACTACTCTTGGACTTTCGATTCGAAGTTTGACAGGCAGGTCCGAAAAATAGAAGCAGCCCGATATATCGCCTCTAGATGTTGAGGCAACTTGGGGAACGACACACACCTCCAGCATCGAACAGAACAAAGTACTAACAAACGAAGAAAAACTAAACTTAATTACCTCATTATTCCTCTGTAAAGAAACGGTAGTGACTCACTGGTGGTTGATATAGTTCAGATATTTACAAACTCCTACTTCGAGGCTATTTATGTTCTAATCAAGCTGAACGCTCTCTCAGCTATTTTCACCGCACGGTAACTGAATTATCGCAAGATCAAGTGCAGTGACTGATATGATATTTTAAAACCGGATGTCCATGATCCTCTTCGTTAACATGGCTCAGCGGTTTAATGGTGTTCTATGTTTATCTTTAGTACTGATCTCAGGCGCTTGTACGAAGCAGAAGCACCTGACCGGAGAGAAGGATGAATGTTGTGCCGTAAACAAATTCTCTTCGTGGTCTCAGTTTCGTTTACCGTTGCGCGCATATGGCTTAACGTGCTACACACAACTACAACAAGGAAGAATTGGAACGCCAGTAACCGTTCAAGTAGAGCACTGATAGTATAAACAGCGTTCAGGTACCGGCCAACCGGATGTTAGCCTCAAACGTCGTGTCTTCATCTCTAGATTAACTGACTAGATAATCCACGTTCAAGGCGGCAACAAAGCCTTGTGTTCAAGGTGCAACAAAGTTAACAACACTTTCAAATGGTGGAATTTCGAAGCGCATTCTGATGCCAAGAACGCGAACACAGAAACTTTACCACGGATTAGTGGAAGACTCGTCCGTGTTAACAACGCCACAGTGACGGCCGTCCTACTGTGTGGTATTGAGGTTTGGCTCTTTCGGTCTGACTGACTGCGGTCGCTGACTGCGAAGCATTACTGGTATCGGATGGTACCAGTGTGTCCGCAACGATTATCTGTTAGGTGAGTACTGGGCAGGCTAGTTCTTTCGAATAGCAAATAGCACTGAATAAATTACGTTGGCTTGGGCACGTAGTATGCATGCCCAATCGCCGCTTAGCGAGGAGGGTGTTGTTTACCAGCAGCGTGGCGCAAAGCTCACGGCGGGCAAAAGTTAACTCGGCAATAGGAAATGACGTCGCTGACTACGCAACTTGGTACAGTTGATACATCTCGCATTCCAGGCTGGAGTCTAGGTGACGCACTCTGTGCTCGGCTCAAGATAAATAAATAATAAATAAAGGGTTGATTCCTCGACGGTGCGGGGCACAGTCCAGCTGAGTGGTCTGGTCATTATGTACAACGGGCTCGCATGGGACGGATAGTATTTCTTCGAGTTCTTTTTGCAGAGCAGTTCCCAAACTATTTTTCGGGGCTGATTGATCGGTTGCATTTTTCCAATGGATAGATTTGTTGATAATAATAAAAAAATGCAAATAAAGCTAAATGTTCTAGTAAAGTAATACGGCCGACCGTGGATCCGTCTCCAGGGGACATGCGTCCAAGCAAGTTAGTCGCTCGAAAGTTTACAGCTGCACTTCCATGTCTGTCCTGATCGCGTGCTGGTGTGGCTTTAAAACAGGTTTGCTATCACCAATTGTACTTATCTTTAGGGCTTTTTTAAGTGTATATATATGGACAATTAGGCCATATAGCCCGTAAGATCAATCGGTTTTTTTGAGTCAAGCACTTTTATTACTCGTCCGAGAGTCCATGACATCTTGCCTCACATAGGTTCATCTATTAGTGTGGAAATTAAAATCCGTCACCTTAAGGGGATCGACTAAGTCGTGACCAAAAATGGAGTAAAGAAAAATATAGAATATGAGGAGGTAGAAAGGTAATTACGGTAGTGATGATAAATAAGAAGTTGTTATATGTAAATCGTCAAGAGAGACCGGGGATCTCTCGGTCAAATTGTACCGTGGGATCGCCGTAATATGTGGCTGCTCAGATTATCGACATGCGAGGTAATTCTGAAACGAATCATCAGGTTTATCTGACAGTTGCTTGTGATCATAAAATATAGTATTTGGTATCGCGGAGCACAGGTAATTGTCACCTGCTCCTGGGCTGTTACTCTCGAAAAAGTAGAAGAAATGTTTAATATTACAAGACAAATGTAAAGAATAGTAAGGTAAACTAAAAAAAACTGTTTATGTCTCAATGATGTGAGATACGAATTCAGGTTGATCTGGTCGAATTTTATAAATGGAGAGTTGAAAACAGTCTCTGTTAAAGTTGTCATAAGAAAAGAAATTCCGAATTGACACTCCACTGGCAGTCGAGCTGTGTAGGAATCGAGATTGATGGATCACATCATGAACTCTGTAGCTCTGTGCCAATACTTATGGAGAGGAAAGAGAATTGGATAGGAATATGGAAAACGGTTTGTTCATAAATAAAAGAAGGTTAAGATGGTCGCAGACAATGAAAAACTCGTCAAAATTCATTAGCTATATCTATTTGTTTTGCAGGGCTCAGTGTAGTACTTTCCTGTATCGTTAGGCAGCAGACTATAATGGTTTTTTGAGGCCAACAGTTACGGGGTGTCAAAATGTCGAATACAGAAGGATAGAATGGTGGCGATTGAGAACATTTCTTAGATATCTCCTAGACCGTTTTCGTATGCCACCTCCGTGACATTTTGTTTCAGGTCGGTGGGCCTTTCAACGATTAACAAGATGCGGTTCCACCTACGAAAGATTTCAGATGATTTGTATTCGCGCAGCTTAGACGGCGGTCTGTTAAATATTTTTGCGTAAACGGACGTAAAAGTTTGTACGTGCTTGAGTTCTAGGCCTTTATATTTTTAGCAAATTGTGGCGGTCTCGAATACTATAGTTTGATCCATCTTGAATTTCAAGTCCAGGCTTGGGGCATGAACTCTCTTGTGTATGATATCGAAAAAGAGACAAATATTAAGTTTCATCCGTCTGAGCCATACCGGGTCTAGTTTTAAGGTCTTGCAGCGCTGTGTGTGAGATTCGAGACAACATTCTCAGCAGATGATTAAAGAACAATCTCTGCAAGTTCTCCAGTTTTTGGTGATCACTGCAAATCAATGCACAATATTCTAAAAGCGGTTGGGTTTTTGTCCTGTGTAAGGTGGCTATGGAATCGCGCATTTTGAATGTTTTGAATAGTAGTCCAATGCTTCGACAAGTTTTAGCAACTACATTCGCCCAGTGCTCAAAAAGTTAAGTGAACCAGAATAGTGAAGACCTAAGTCCTTTACCGCACGGTTGCGCGTTATTGGTTTTCCACACAGAACCAGGGTGTCATGTGCGATTGTACAACAGTAGGGCACTGCACTTCTCGGCTGTGAATGACATATCCCATTTGGCGCATCCCGTTTGGCTTCCAAATCAGCCATAATGGCGTTCGTGGAGTGGTTCGTATCAGTAACAGCAAAAGTGGAAACATTTGTCACGTCACCAGCAAATACATTAGAGACACTGTAGAGTATTGCGTCGAATATATCGCTAACATACAATAAAAAGAGTAGGGGGCCGATAACGCTGCCCTGAACTACGTCACTTATAACTGGTCTGGGCTGTGAATTTCGATCATTTATTCCGACCACGTGAGTTCGGTTTGAAATGTATACTTTGAACCAAGATAACATCATCATCATCTTCATACGTTAGCTGGAGGTGGAAAACACCTCAGCTATTGTGCCGCAATACAAAACACAAGAAAAGGAAAAGAGTGGCAAACAGTGGCACGCTCGCTGAGTCCCCAGTAACGGATGAACATCGTTCCGGAGAGCTAACAGCTGGCTGCCGTAAAAGAGAATCGTATTATGCCTAACAGGTGAGATCGTGATTTGAGGGGGATAATAAACAGGAGGGGGATGGACAAAGGAAATCACAACACAAACGCCATTGGTGCCGGCTCCGAGCCATGTCAGCAAGTGTGTTCAACCAAACGTGTTCACCGTCCTTAGGACCCCAGCCAGGCAGTCGGGATGCACCAACCGACGCCAACTTCGAAGTGAGGGTTTCCATTTCTCTCGACCAAGTCATCACTTGGCCTCTCTTCCTCCTCTTCCAACCGCATCCACAACGCGCAAACAATGCACGTCGCGGGAGTCGGTGCGCTGGCATGCGCAACATGTGGACTAGCCATCGGAGCCTGGTGCGTGATATAATGGTGCTGAGCAGTTCACTCGTTCTTCCTGCACCAAATACGCGACGTCGAACATGCTCATTGCTCACGCGGTGTTCCCACCAGGCATGAGCTAAGCTGCGAAGGCAGCGATGATCGAATGTGACAAGCCTCTTCATGTCTGTCGATCTGATGGGCCAGGTTTCACAGCCATATAGGAGAGTTGAACGGACGGCTGCGTTGTAAACTCTGCCCTTCAGGGCGAGAGTAATGTCGCATCTGCGCCACAGGTGGCGGAGATTGGCAAAAGCACCTCGAGCTTTTGCTATACGGTTTGTAACCTCATCTTCAATCCCACGGGTGCTAATATAGCTGCCCAGGTACTTGAATTCCTGAATGACTTCTAGCAGATCACCACCAAGCGTTAGCGCAGGGTTGGGTCCCTGCCAATCTTGCAGAAGTACTTTGCATTTCGATGGAGCAAAGCATAGCCCAAAACGATTGACAGCCAGTGCTAATCGGTCCAGAGCTCTTTGGCATGTTTGGGGGCTATCACAGATTAGGGCAATATCGTCCGCATACTCCAAGTCAAGAAGTCGCTCGCCAGGAAGTAGCTCCACACCTTCTAGGTCGTGTCCAGCGAAAGCTGTTTCCATGACTTCATCAATAGCGAAGTACCACGATAACAATGGGTCGCCGATTCCAAGAGATGTGATTTTGTATATAAGCTTATCGCGAGGTACATGATGGAATACTTTCTGCATGTCTGGGAAGATCACTAGTGATAATTTCCCCCAGTCTAAGGAGAAAGACTGCTGAGAAAGGCAAGGTGACATGTTACACATGAGCGTTTCTTCAGAAATCCATGTTGTGCGTGGTTAAGCAGGCCACCTGTTTGAAGGAAATTTACTACTTTTGAAGCAATTATTCTCTGCATCATTCTGCAAATAATGGAAGTATGGCTGATTGGCCGATTGTTTCTAACGTCATGTCTGGGTACCTTGTGGGCCTACATTGAAGGAGAGAATAGGTTGAGCAGAAGAAGAGGGATATTTGACCCTCCTAGTTTTACTGCGGTTGATAGAATAGCATTAGAGTATTCGCCTTTAGATTGTTTCCCAGCCTACCTGTTGTTTTTCTATGTTTCGCAGGAAAAATTCTACTTTAGAGAGACGGTTGGAGGTTAAAGTGGATAAGTCAATCGGAGGGGAATAAGGGATTTTACTGAAAGAAAAAATTGCCAGTTCAGAGCCTCGGAAATGGATAGGGTTATGTACCACGCAGCCATCGGGGAGCGTGTTAAAGTAATTGCATTTGTCGTAGGGTTTCGACGTTTTAACAGATCAGCCAACTTTAACTCATTGTTGTTACCCGAAAGTGCATGCATTTCCTCTGCCACTTGTCTTGAGTGGCGTAGGACATAGTACTTGGCTGAGTTGTTGCTGTTGTAGAACCAATGAAAAATCGTTCATCCGTCTGTACATTTTGCGGAGGATTTCCATGGTTTTGGTGATTTTAGATGGTAGGCTGTCAGCATACTTTCGACTTATAGGGCATTTACACTTGAGTGGTGAGACCACGTCAAGACAAGTTCGGATGTTGCTATAGAACTCATCTGCAGCGATTTGAGGGTCAGTAGTTAAGAAGAAACTGTCCCATGGGGACGATCTAATGATATATGCAAATAACCCAATTATTGAAGGCGTACTCACGGTACCATGCTATACGGGTTTGTAAATGTTAGCGAGGTTTTGCGGCGGTGAGCTAAACAAAAGCACGATCAGCCCATGATCGCTGCCGAGAAATGTGCTTAGTATATTGGCAGGCTCTTCTGGTACAACTTGCGTGAAGAGGAGATCAATAATGTTTTCCTCTCGAGTTGGCGTCTGTACATCCTGAATCCAGCCATGGGAATGGACGGAGGTAGCAAACTTACCGTACTTTGTAGATGAGACTGAAAAACTATGTAAGAGCAAGTAGAAAGGTTTCTGTACAAATCTATCGAATTATGAAAAAGCAAATACATTTAATTGTGTACCGTTAGCGGTAGTGTTTGGTCAGTTAATTGTTTATCCTCCTTCGGCTAGGAGATAGGATTGGTGTCATTATTTCCGGGTATAGGATGTATTTGTTTGCATCGTATATGCACCGGTTCACAAAAGTACAGGTTTCCGAAATAATCGTCAATATGTGATTTGTAACACTTCACAGAATCGGCCTCTATTAATCCTTTTGGTAGTGTATTCCGTAAGTTTACGATTCTTCGTTCTATACAAAGCTGATGTGATAGCATATCCATGCAGGGGACCCTGAGTTTGTAACATTATTCTCAGGTGTTACAGGGTGCCCGCAGGTGAAATATTGGTCGCAGTATGGGGAAGTGATTCAAGTGTAGTACTCGATGGGTCATAATAAGATCAATTCTTACTCGGTGGTAGGATAGTGTGTAGAGTCCGAACTTTTCACAACGTTTTTCATACGGAAGCTTTCGTAGACTCGGTATCATTCGAGTTGTGATATGCTGTATTTTTTCCACCTTTTCAGATTGCCACTGGGGCACGTATTCGGGTATTCAAGAATTGGTCTGGTGAGCAAGATGAATAGACGAGGGACGGTTTCTTCGGACCATTTGGAGAAACTGCGTCGTAATGCACTGAGCATACGAAGTCCGTAGAATAAAGTTCTCTGTATTTTCTAGTGATCTCATATCATGTCGCGAGGGCACTCCTAAGTCTCTGACAGATGTGTGAGGATGGAGCAACTAGTTGTCCAAGGCGTATGATCGAGTGGCTGGATGTCTGGTGATACTGATGAACTCCGACTTGCTTGCGTTAAGAAGAAGTTGTACTTCAGTGGACCATGTTGACAGTCGATCTAAGTCATGCTGGAGGCGAGCGCAGTCGTCCTGGTTCTCAATGGTCCTCCAGATTTTCAAATCATCTGCAAACAGGGCACATGGCGACTGGAGCTGCTGCAGAAGATTGTTGATGTGAATAAATAACAATGGCCCAAGTACGGTTCCTTGAGGCATGCCCCTGGTCGATTGGAACTAGTCTGTCAGGTAGTCATTGACCTGTACTCAAAACTTTCGTCCCACAATAAACTCATGTAACCACTGCAGTAGCGTGCCACCGATTCCTTAGGTCCTCAGTATACGAAAGAGTACCTCGTGGTACACTCTGTCGAACGTCTTACTAAAGTCGATGAACATCATGTCAACATCCTTCCGTTCGTTGAGATCTCGTACCCACTAGCAGTTTGCGTACATCATGTTGCTGATGCATGATCGCCCTTTCGTAAAGCCGTGTTGCGCTGGCGTCAATACGTCCATCGATTCGAAGAACGACAGCAGACACTTTTTCACAACCTTCTCGAGAACTTTGGATAATATCGAAGTCAAACAGATCGGTCTATAGTTCTCTAATTTACTCGAATCACCACCCTTAGGAAGCGGTCTCACTATCGAGCAATTCCAGTCGTTGGGAACAGATCATTCAAAGTGCATTTATTGAATAGCGTTTGTCACGGCAGGTGAGATGACATTCGATAGAGACTTGAGTATTAGTGGGTGAAGTCCGTCTGGTCCGGGGGCTTTGCACCATCGAAGTTGATGAGTAGCTGATACACTTCGACTGCATCACATTGTAGACTGTCGAGCAAGACTGGCGCAACCTGTGCCGGTACTGAAACAGCCGCTGATTTACTGGATAATACGGTGAGGAAGTGTGTAGCCAAGGCGTCCGCGCGCTCGGCGCTTGAAATGAGCGTCTGTCCGTCCAAGCTCTCTAAGACCGGTAGGTCGCCTCCATATATCAGTGGACGTTTCAAGTAGACAAATATTCTTTTGGGTGCAGTTGTGGCCGAGGATACTAGCTCCTTTTTGAACTGCTGGCGTTTCTTGATCTTTGCGGTTTTACATAAGTTACGCTGTTTCTTGTACACTATGTAATCTCCATTACAACCCGAGCTGATGTATCTATCACAAAGTTTGCGACGCCGTCACGCTAACTGTCTATATCCCCTATCAAACCAATGCGGTTTGACAAAACTGACTTTTGAATAATCCTGAGAAACGAACCGAGTACACAGCGAGTTAAGCTTCCCCTTCATTAATGACCAACAGACCTCAAGCGACGCATCCTGTGGTAGTGTCCAATCAGCCTGACTTGCGGATTGGACGAGCCCGTTGAAGTCGGTCTTCCAATATTTGAATGTCGGTGTCCGTTGGTTGTAATACGGTAACGACAGTTCCATGCTTGCCACAATGAAGCAGTGGTCACTGTTTGCCAGAGTTTCGAGAACTCTGATCTCATTCAGCTTCTACTCGCAGGCTGTAAATATTAGGTCCAGACAATATGCCGAATGCTGAGTTACGAGAGTCGGTTGGATGACATGAGATAGGTGTGCCCCAAAGCATATTCGGCATGTTGAAATCACTACCTATGAGTTTGTAGTCCACAGGATGCTCTGAAGCGCATTGAAATACACTTAGTAATTTGTCTATAGTAGATGTGTCAGAGTTTGGTGGGTTGTGGATGTAAATGATAAAAATGTCGTTGATTTGCATGAGCAGAAACGAAGACCGATTCTTCTGATTGCTCAGACAGGGGACAGTAAGTTGGAAAGCATAGATGTTATTTCCGGTATGAGGAAGGCATCCGCCGCCATGATTAATGGCTCGGAAGCGGCCGTAGCTTTTGTACCCTGCGAACTGGTAGGCAGCGGACGACGTATTTTCATTTAACTATGTTTTAGTGACCAAGACAATGTGCGAGGTGAAAATGGAGCTGAACGTTCGAAGGGTTTGAATTTTATTCGGGAGTGAGCGGGCATTTAGAAGTATAACGTCGATGTTGTGCTTATTGCGTGTTATGTTTGCAACCTTCCTAAATATGGAGGATAGGGAGGAAGGTGGGCTGACCACGGGGTCGTTGCAAGGTGGGGGGCAACTTGGAGACTTATGGCGAAACGTAATAATTGATGGGATGTACTCAGCTGGTTTAGTGGAAGTGGACATGGTGGCAGCTGAGGGACCACCGCTGACAGGAAAACATGGGTGTCAGGGTAGTGGAGGGGGGAGTTGTTAAGGATGAACCCAACTTCCGCTCGGATGGACTACTTCGTGTAACAAGCGGTAGTACGCTACTCTGAGGGTTGCTTATTGTACTAGTCCATGGTGCTTTTGCTGCATTTGTAGGTCTACACGACGCACCCAAAAGAGAGGTGGTAGGTACCTTTGAATAATCAACAGTATAAGTACGAGACACTACCCTATTGAAATACACGTGGGATAAGTTAGGAATTTTTTGAATAGTATTGAGCTCATCGATCAGTGTTCCTAAGCAGAGTTGCTCTATAGAACTCAGCCTAAGTGGTGCCGGATAAAGATGAATCCTTTTCGGTAATCTTACGGCTCTGACCATATGAGGCTTTATACTAGTTGCTTCACATAAAGATTTATGGTATCTTGGAGGTCTACGGAATCAGGGACAATGTATGCAAGGACACTGGGAAGGCCTGATGTCCAGTTAGACGATGTGTGGTATATGCAGTTATTATTAGGTGCTGTTGTTTGAGTCAGCCATGGAGAGATGGCTTTGAGCGGTAAACAAGCGGTTGTGGGTTTCTCAGTAATATGGTGTTTCTGAGGACCTACTAAAATTTGCTTTGGGGTGGCTAGATTTGCGGAACCATCATCTATATAGATAGAATTATGGGGTACCGCATAGTCGCTTTCAAGTAATGACCTGGATGTTAGCTGTTGGTAAGGTTCCACATCACTGTGAGAATTTATCTGGGTGGAGGGTAGTCTAGTAGACATGACTAGATCCACCTCATGAAGGTTGGCGCTCAGCAAGTTTGTCACATGGCCTTCTTCAGAGTGTAGTTTCGTTTGCTTTTGAGGACGGTTGCGCTTCGCTTTAGTAATGGGACGTTGTACGGCATTTGTTGCACTTTTCACCGTTATTGCAAAGTCAATAGGTTCTACCGTACTAGTGAATGGGGTAGTATTTACATTTGTATTTAGGCATTTCGTTTGGTTTCTAGTACAAGATTTCTGGTGCTTTGAAAGATTTGTAGGTATCCTTGTAATATGGTTTGGCGTTTCAGCACAGAGGGTAGCGGTTTTGGTTAATGCTTCAGTCGTTCTAGTTTCTGAAATACTGCAGAGAGGACCTACTCCATCTATGTTGACTTCGCTATGATTAGTATATATGGAGGCTGATTGCATCACCTGTGCTGGTACACAACGCAGACAGACTGTCAGTAGTCATGGTAGTGACTATGCCGCAAACAGAAGGCCGTCTGAAAGTGACAAAATCCGATTTCGCCAAACTTCTCTTTGTAGAGGCGCTCCACCGGTTGTTATCCTTAGTGTTTTGAAGGTGGTGCTCTCTGTGCACTTTTTTGATAAGCTCCATTGTTACCAATGAATAACTAAAATGGAAAAGCAAGTTTTTGGCGGATCTTTCTTCCGGAACCTTATACAGTTGCACTAACTGCCTTCCATATAACCTGTAATGAGCCCGCAAGCAGTTTATGGAGTAAGTTGAATGCTATTGCATTGTTTCGAACATCGCACTCTTTTAGACACTTAGTTGCAACAGTTTCAATGAAGACGCTGGCAGCTATAGGGTGATCCCCAGTTGGGTTTAGCTGCGCTTGAAGCAGGACATTCAGAGGTTCAAGTGTTTGGAGAGTTGTGTGCAAATAGTTAAAAGAAGCTAGTTTTATTTAAAGCCAATCCTGCTCACCTTGGATAGACTTGAATTTGGTAAGTGTGTCGGTCAACGGTTAAATCAGTTTACCCGATTTATTTCACAGCCGAGGTGGCTTATTGGAATCTGGCAAAATTGGGGCCTTAGCAGCTGCTGAATTTTTCTGGAAAACCGTGGTAGAGCATGTACGTCTGCCTGACATTATAAGCGACGGTTATAGACTTTTGACGCTTAGGGGGATGCTTGCTAGGGAAGAATGTTACAGGATTCATCTATGGAACCTAACCTGGAATAGAGAAAACACTTCACAGAGTACTGGGGTAAAAAACGGACCGTCCTCGTTACAGAACCTAGTTCGCAGCCGGCACCGGAGGCACCTCTGCCGTCGTCTTTTAGCCGGACTACCAATTTGAAGCGTGTTTGGTGCTGAATCATCTACGGGGTAATGGCTGATTATGACGCAAGGCAGTGAAAGTCGCAGAAAAGCGGTTTGGACGATACCGTATTATCTTTGTGCGACAGTCAGATGTTTGTGACGGTATGCTGTCGACAGCATCAGGGTTTTACGCTAGATTCCCCTTATCTCTGTGTTATTATTCTTCGGTAGGCCATCGTGGTCGTATGGCGGCGAATCAACCGTCCATTTGGCTGATGTACTGCTGCTGCTGATGGTGATTTGTGGAAAACTGAGGCTCCTCGCGTGCAAGCGCTGACAATAATGCACCAATTTGCTGCCAACTCTCTTGAGTGGATTCGCTTTGCATTTTATTAATGTGCGCTCTCGCTCAGGAGACCGGAAGCAGTTCTTCAGATTGCCACTACGATAACATTCCCGACACCCAGATCGGGCTGTAAGATTCGCAGTTCTTTTTGTCCGGGCGTATTGGTTTCGGCGATCAGCTAACACGTGGTCAAATTTTAATTTCGTCCACCTTTGCAAATCGGCTAATCGCAGTGCTTCGTGGTATCTATTCCCGTGAGAAGCTGACTTTCAGGATGAGGTTTCGCCAGAAGAAATCGCATCCTTAGCTAATTGACAACCAACATATTATACTGCAGTTGAACTCCTCATAAACGGAACCTGAATTTATTTCCAAGAACATACATGTTTCCAACTGAGCAGCCGAGTACTCTAAATAGCGCAGCGTGCGGCGTCGCCAGACGAGTCATACGGCAACCACCCAAGAATTATTCTCTACACCATTGCATTCAGAAGTACGGAAAAATATTTGCTCAGGTACCCACTAATGAGACTGCGAAACTCAGAGTGGCCTTCTCTCCAAGAAACGGTGGATTGACGCTACTCTTCGACATCTTACTCGAGCAGCGCAGTGAGATTTGCCGTAACCATCTTACTTGATCTAAAAGGTTGTCTTGATGTGACTGCCCGCATCTGTCTACGGAAGCAATTTATCCTCGGGAGCTACATCAGTCAAGTTCTAAACCACGGTTACGATTGAAGCATACAGCGTCAGTAAAAGTCGCAAGGAAGTTATCTCGCCGATGTCGCATTAGCTTTGCACAATAGCCAGTTGTTTGTAACTGTATGCTGTTGACAAAGTGTAAACTTTCTGGACCTGTGTCTGCACAGGGCATTTGGGTTTTAAGGCAGGTCCGTCTTCTCGCCTGTTTATTATTCTGCACTTCTTAGGCCACTATGGCTGGTTGGCCGCGAAGCACCATTTCATATTACTAACGTACTGCTGCTGATGCAGATAATGATGACTACGACAACGATGATGATAATGATAAAGATGACGATGCGAAGGCAGGGCGAAGATTGTTTTGCTTACCCCGAGGTTGTGAGTGAAATCATTGCGGATGATTTAACCCCAGTGGATCGAACAAGAGCAATAATTCGAGGGGTGACTGATTAGTTTAAATACAACATAAGAAAGACTGTGTACAACTTGAGCTGGGCCGGGTTGTAGCGCGAATGCCAATTTCAGTTTTCAACCTTTCTGTTTAAAAATCTATGAGCCGGGCACTAAATTGTGGTGGATCCAGTTGTCACGACTCGCATTGACAGAACAACAATAAATGACAATGGTAAGAAAACGAGGCTGAAGGCAAACAAAATAAAACGAGTAGAATCGAAAAAGTGCGTTCAACCAATCGGAGTGGAATGAAAACTGATAGTTATACACAATAAACCGAATGCAGGAATGCCACTGACTGAGTGTCTTCGTCATGTGCGATAGAGTCTGTAAACACTGATGTGGATCATCCTAGGACCCCCAAGCAGGAAAGCGGCACGCGCCAACCTCCCGCTGTGATACCATATCATCCACTGGTCACCTCGCGGTTTTGCCCAACTTGGTAAAGCCACGGTGTATAATGCATGCCGAGCAAGCCAGTCAACGGAAAAGCGCGTCGGGACAGCCGTTCGCATGGCATGCGTAAAAGGTCGCTCAGCCATCTCAGTTGACGCAGCGGTACCAGTCTGTCAAGTGGAAGTCCCGTTTTACCCAAAAATCGACGTCTACCATCATCGTTGCGCACGTGGTCTATCCACCATATTCGAGCTATTCTCCGCAGATATCCATTGTCAAAGGCCGAAATCCGACGCAAGTCATTCACACGAATCGGCCAGGACTCACTCCCATACAGCAGCACCGCGCGAACACAGGTATTGTAGACCCTGTCCTTTACAAATAGTGAAACGCCACGGCGTCGCCGCAGATGCCTCAAGTTGGCAAATGCCGAACGGGATTTGGCAATGCGGATAGAAGTCACTTTTCCAATGCTACCATCAGCAGAAACACAGCTTCCCAGGTAAACAAAGTTGCCCACCTGTTCAAACTGCTTATCATTAAGAGTGAGCATCGGTGCAAGTGGATGACAATCCAGGACCAGCACCTTGCATTGCGTAGAGGCAAAGGTAATGCTATGTTTTGATGCTTCAATCGCCAAGTGGTTTAAAACAGCCTGTGAGCACGATGCGTCATCACCAAGCAAGGCAATATCATCAGCATAATCTAAATCGGTCACGCGGTTGCCAGGAAGAAGCTCTACACCAGAACACTGAAATCCCTCGAGTGTTTAAAAGGACTATCTCGATCGCAAATTTGAAGAGAAACAAGAACATGGGGAAACCCTGTCGTACAGCGTTAGTGAGGGCAAAAAGTGAAGACATCACTTTACCCCAGACATTGCAATATAATGCTCGAAAGATGGCGATAGACTTTTCAGAATTTCCATTTTTTTGTAAGCAACGCCATAACGTTGGCCGATCGACGGTGTCGAAAGAGGCTCGGATGTCCAGACAAACGATAGTGGGCTGGCGGTAGAGATGACGCGTTGCAAGGAGTTGGCGCAGCGTAAACAAGTGGTCTAGACACCAACAACCGAGGCAGAAACCAGCTTGTTCTTCACAAGAGCGCAATTCTCGAATCGGGGTTAGTCTGCAGAGTAGAATGAATGTTAACAGCTTGGAAGCAAGGGACATTAAACTGATTCCTCGGTGGTTAGCGCATAGGGTACGGGCAGCTTCCTTGAAGATCAGGACGATAAATGACTTGCCAAAGCGGATGCCAGTGTTTCTTCACACCACATCTCAGAGAACAGAGCTGTTACCTGGTTGACAATTACTTCGCCCTCGAACTCGAACGGAGGAAGTCCCTCTGGGCCAGCAGAATAGATTGGCTTCAAGTGTCAGAGCTCAAGGCAGACCTCAGCTTCAGTGGGTGGTTCCAATGAGATGTTCCAAGGCGCGCAACTAGGTATACTCAATAGGGTCGTCGGCGGAGGCCATCTAATTGAATGCGGAAGTATTCAGCCCAGCGGTTCACACGCCTGCGTAAGCTGCTTAACAGCATTCCGTCAAACTCGTAAATGGCTAGACTGACACCAGGTCTTTTGTGACCAGTGGCCCGAATGACCTGGAAGAGCTAGCGAAAGTTTCCAGAGAAAGCTGCCGTTTCCATCTCGGAGGCGCGCTTCGACCACCAAATTGCACGATCAGCACACAGGCTTTGCGTAATTTGTTGGCTGAAAATGCGACGCAATGCACTGCTATTTGAATCGGCTGGGATAGCTCTACGACGATCAAACAATTCCAATGAGTGTGCAGAAATCCAGCCCTTCAGATGGCGCCTTGTGATTCCGCAGATTGAATAACTGGAGGTTGGCATCGCTTCACGCAGGAAACTTCAATGATTTTCGATGCATCGAGGTGGAGCACCAATAAATGCATGCGATAAGGAAGCTTGATAAGTTGATCGAGTAGAGAGGTCAGCTAACTTGTTGGTGTCGAGAGTATGGAGCTTTCGTTTTAAGGAGCCGCCGAAGCGCATGCAGATGTCCGCGCAGACCAAAGCATAATCTGAATCGAGGTACGTAGACCAAATCGATCTACAACCAGGGACGCTGCCTCGCCATCTAAAGCTGATTACAATGTCATCTATTTGTGACCACGCTTGCGTTGGTGAAGGAGGACGCCAGGTGGCTGCGCGTCTTCTGGAATGCCTAAAGTTCGTACTTGAGAGAAAGAGACGATACGAGGAGACATGTTTCTAATAGTTCTGTTCGTAGAGACAGTTCTCATAACGTAAAGAAAACCATCTACCCGCTCAAGCCGTGTTTTCGATGGCGAACTGAAGGAGAGGATTCTAGCAATCCTGATTATTAACAAATGAACACGCCTATGTAATGAAGGTGTATGAGTAACAGAAGCAAGATTATTTAGGCGTGATATGGCAAATGAACCCATGGTTTCTACGGAGGGCGTGATACTACCCGGTTGCTCAAGCCAAAGTATGGAGTTAACTTAAAGGAAAGCACCACATGCTTTTGGTTGAATATCCTACCCACAAGGCAGCTGGGCTCGAATTCGGGAAATCGCGCCCATTGGGAGTCAGTGATTGATTGCGCAGTCTATAAGTCATAGGTTCGGTGAGTGGACAAACAGGACCCAATCCTCTCTAGAAGTCAGCATACAGTTGCCAGAGTAAAATGCTCCACAGATGTGAAGCCAGAAGCAATGACTTTATTTAGTGGTGAGTCAATTCGCTTAATCTCAATGTGTTGTTAAACAGATATTTGTGGCTCATTGTAGGGAGAACGCTTGCCAGGCGAAGACCCCCGACGTCTTAGAACACTGCTGTCGAACAACTGGCAGGAACTAAGCAGTCGCGAACTACCAAACTGATGCTACAAGTTTGTTCGGCAACACTTCTGACGTCCCGACAACCTGTGCCGGTTAAGACTAGCAGCAGCATTGTAGCAAGTATCGCGTCAGCAGGAGTCTGTCGATTCCGTATTTCGAAAACAGGAAAAAGTACTCCTTGTACAGAATCAACATTTTGGCTTTGATAGTAAAAGACCACCATAGTCCGCACACAGAACCGGCGATTGAAAGTCAATAAAATTCGGACGTAGAAAACTGAGCACTATCGTCCACTATGCAAATCATCAACATTACAATCAACGGCAGCAAAACAATACTTTGCTATCATTCAACGAAGTATAGGCACCGATGACGCGAGGGGGAGGAAATAACAAGATGGGTGAAACAAAACCCAAAAGAGCTGAGTAAGTTATGAGGATCAAAGCGCCTACACCTTGCCAACAAAGTATGATCACAAAGAGGTGGCCGTCGCGTCAAGGTAAAACAGAACCCGTGATATCAATTCATAAGGAACCTCACTCCACAAATATAAAATGTTATAAGCATGCAATCCGGTAGGGAGACCACAACAAACACTACCAATGCAGGATATGTGCACTAACGACTTAAGCCAATCATATGTTAAGTCACAAGGACAACAGTTTGGAAGATGACAATGGCGGACAGTGACTTATTCACGATGGTCGTTGCTATCCCCCGTAGCTCAGCGGTCTTAACCACAGACTGGCAACAATCGAGTTGCGGGTTCGAGCCCTACAGGAGTCAGATGGAATGCGTACTGCTGACGATTCCCGAAAAGATGAAACGGCCGTACAGTGCTTTCCGGGAGTGTGATGCCTGTCTAGGTGAGATTATATGTGATGAATTTCTACTTATATCAGTCAACTCTCCCTACTACTCTTCGGTAATCAGTATGCAATATGTCAACCATAGACTAAGCTCCTCATTCTAAACTATATCGTCGCCATTGTAGAAATCCGAACGATCTGACATGGTGAGCAGAGCAAGCCTCCCCTCTCTACGTAGTGATTACGCAATAGTAGCGGGTGCCTGGTACCCACATGCGCAACTCGAGTCTGCGGACATGTTGGTGTCACCAGATGCACAAATTTTGGGCATCCAACTAGATTAAAGGAGTTGGTCGCCAACGTACTCTTATCACATTGTGTGTGTGTGTGTGTGGGGGGGAAGTGGCTGCTCTGTTGTGTAGTGGCTAAAGCAATTATCATGTATAAAAGCTTTCCTACATGAAAAGCAGCAAGCGCTGCTCTTAACTATTATACTGTATAAATTAATCGCTAGTGATTGCAACTAGAAATCCACTGAAGTCATCCACGATGTTTTACTACTTGCAATGAACCCAACGCAGTGAAGAGGTGAACTTAAAATCACAAGATGCTGTAAAATAAGCACAGCCGACTATTGGGGAACGATGGGTCACTCGGTGGGGGGAGGGGGAACCTTGACTTATGCATGGCCGGAGCCTGCATAGCAATGGAAAGTGATTTGCTCTGTGTCGCAGCTAGGAATCCAGCGGCGACGATAGCAGCCACCAAGAAAGACGAGGTGACTTGAGCTGATACATAGTATGAAAGTGGATTGCAATCCCGCTAGATTCGGCAAGAATGTATGAAATCGATAAGTTCAAGGCTTTCCCAGATGTATAATAACTGATAGACCGGGGCCACCAGCTATCATACAAACGATAATGCCAAAGAATCGATGTTTCGCAACCGGGTAACAGTCAGAACAGGCCAGACCTCGAGGGGGCTTAAACGCAGGACAGACAGAGGCGGATGCGTTATGAAGGGTACTTTGATGGCAATGTGCCAGTAAATACATGAATACGTAGCAAATGAAAGCCAGACAAATCGAAGTATAGTAATACAAAGCTGTAAACCGACCTGGTGACGATAGGGTCCGCCGCGTGATTTGGACCCCACCGGCCAAGTTCACCACGACCAGTGATACCAGTTCTACCGCGAGGATTAAGTGGGAGTCCATTGCTGTCCAAACGGTATCTGCCCATGAAGCTGGTGCGATCCACCTTGCCGTCTACCTCATTGAACCGTAACTTAATTTCAGGATGAGCTCTGGAAAATAACGGTGGAGTAAGGAAAATAAACCATTTAAGAGGTGAAGTAACAAGCCCCACTGCCAAAATGCTTGAAAGGACATAGAGCGAATAAATCAGCCTAGCAGATATAAACAAGAGTGCACAAAAGCGGCATTCACTCTGAGAAATACAGGACACTTTATTCACCCCCGAACCGGAAAGGTATGTTCACAATTTTACGTCGTTGCACTTGGAAAAGACGCTACTTGAAGTGCTCTCACTTGGTCCAAACTTTTGTTGTCCCCGCAGTTATGCAAGACAATTAGAATTAGAAGTGCAGTTCGAAAATTTGTATGCGCAAGTTTCTATGCTTACGCCGTCGTCAGCATTAGCCTCTGAGCATTTTAAGTCTACCCTGGTCAATACTTGTTACCAATATCTGAAATACAAACCTAAACTTAGGTATTTGCTGAAAAAAGACCACATAGATGCTCTCAAAGCTCTCAAACAAAATGAGAATGTGCTCCTTCTAAGGCCTGATAAGGGAACAGGGATCGTGTTGATGGAGAAAGCTGATTATATCGACAAGATGAACGCGATCCTCAGCAATCGCTCGAAATTCCGGAAAATGGAGAATGAAAAGGACAAAACTGCAGCAATAGAAAAGACAGTTACTAAGCTTTTACGGTGCTTGAAACAGGAAAACATGATTGACTCCGCCACGTTCGAATACATTCGTCCCACAGGGACAGTGATCACGAGACTCTACGGCTTACCGAAGGTGCATAAGGAAGGACATCCACTAAGGCCCATACTAGACATGTGCAATTCACCGTATCACGCAACAGCCAAGTGGTTAGCTAAGCTTCTAGAGCCGGTGAGAAATACTATTTCCAGGTACAGCCTACGAGACACATACAGTTTCTTAGACTCCATAAGACAGCTTCAGCTAACCGGAAGAAAGGTGTTTTCATTGGATGTGCTGTCGCTTTTCACCAATATTCCGTTAGAAGAGACAATAGACGATATATGTGACACCGTTCGAGACCATCAACTGGGTATCGGGCTTTCAAGTGATCGTTTGAAGCAGCTACTCCTGCTGTGTACTAGTAACATACAATTTCAGTTTAACGGGGCCATATACAGACAAAAAGATGGCGTAGCAATGGGCTCACCGCTTGGACCACTACTGGCTGATGTGTTCATGAGCAAATTAGAGAATACTTATCTGAGCGGAGTCATTACTAGCCTACCATACTACGGACGATATGTGGATGATATATTTTGCGTGACAGACAGACATTGTTGCCCAGAGACAATTTTATTCTATTTTAACTCAGCGCACCCAAATGCCAAGTTCACTCTAGAAACTGAAAGCAATGACACGATGTCCTTCCTAGACGTTCATCTTAGTAGGAGACCAGATGGATCAGTCCAACGGAGGGTACATAGAAAAGCAACGTGGAACGGACAATATGTACATTTTGCCAGTTTTGTCCCAATAAATCAGAAACGCAACTTGATTAGATGTCTAACCGAAAGGGTCAGAAGGATTTGCAGTGAGGACACACTTGCGGACGAGCTTAGTTTCTTAAGTGGCGTCTTCGAGAGAAACGGCTATCCAGAAAAATTTGTTCGGAAATATATGTAATGCAGAGAAATGAGAGCTAAACCAGCTTCGGTAGGAAAGAAACCGGTTTATTTGTCGTTGCCATTCAAGGGGGACGGTATAGCGCAGGCAACAGCAAGAAGATTATCCGACGCTATGAGCCATACGTACTAAGCAGCGAGCTTGCGGCTAAGTTTTACTTCAACACCAATCGTGAGGCCCCAACTCAAAGACAGACTTCCTTGGTCATGTACTTATTATTGTGTATATTCCTTCTCTTGTTCATGTCGAGCAAGATACATCGGAAGAACTACAAGGAGGCTGTCTGAGAGAATACGCGAGCATTGTCCAGCTAACCTAAGCAATGGTTCGAGAAAAACTGTGATGAGCGCCGTGTTGGCACACTTGGTTGATTCTAATCACCAAATCGACACCCGCCAATCTTTCCAGCCCATTTACCGTGTACCTGGACGTCTTTCACGTGCGGTAAAATTGTCGCTTACTAGCAGCAGCTGAGGCAATTGCTATCCGCCACCAGAACCCAGACTTATGTGCTCAAAAACGATTCGTTCAGATTCTGTGTTTGCCCTGGCCCTCTATCACAACGACTCGTTGAGGGACATGCCGGCGATAGTCCATCGATCACTTCTGATCTGTTTTACAATGATCTTGAAGTTTGAACTCTACCATTATCTGCTGTTTTATGTTAATCTTATCCCTATCAGTTGTGGTGTTTTAGCCTGATGAGAGCCACCGAAAACGAGCTTGTTCGCTAACTTGTCGTTCTGATGAAATACAGGACAGCCACCACCTTTCGTCGCAAATAAAAATTCGATTATAGATCACGAGCAGTGCAAAACAACGAATAATGCATGTGGCAAGAAAAATAGCAAGTTTACAAGGGAAAAACCATGAAATGCAGTTGCTCTAATTCGAAGAGTATACGCCTGAACAAACGTTGTGAGAAACAAATGCAAACACCGGTTGAGAAGAGGTAAAGACAACCCATAACCATGCAAGATACGTATTGAAAAAGTCTAAGTGCTGGTTGATGTATAGACTATCATCGTGTGCCTTCATTGGGATTCCCAGCCTAAATAATCATCATCATCCCCATCAACCGTACACATTCGCTGAAGGCAATAAATACACTTCAGTTGATGTGCCGCGATAAAATACATAAAAAGGAGATACAAAATATTACCGAATACGTAATATGACGCTTAGTGTCATATTACGTATCACGTGTGAGAACGTGGTTGGAGGAGGAAGATAAGCGGGAGGGAGAGGGACAAAGAAACTCACAACACAAACGCCATTGGGGCCAGCTCGACAAAACGTGTTTACCCCTATTCAGACTACAGCCCGGCAGTCAGGAGACACCAATCGATGCCAACTTCGAAGTGAGAGTCTATTAGCCTCCTCTCCTCTTTCTCCATCCACAACCCTGACGCAAAAATAACGCACGACGCGAGAGTCGGTGTGATGGCATGCGCAACACCTGGTCCAGCCATCGGAGCCTGGTGCGCGATGTAACAGTGCCGAACGATTCACTCGCTCTTCCCGCACCAAATAAGCGACGTCGAACACGTTCATTGTTCACGCGGTGTTCCCAGAAAACATGATATGGGCTGCGAAGGTAGTGATGATTGAACGTAACTAGCCTCTGCCGATCTTTTGAGCCACGTTTCGTATCTGCACAGGAGGGTTGAAAAGTGGGCTGCATTGTAAACTCTACGAGAGTGGTGTCGCACCGGCGCTACATGTAGCAAAAATTGACAAAAGCGCTTCGAACTTGCGCTGCATGGTTTATGATCTCATCTTCGATCCGATGGGCGCCAATGGGTTGCAGAGATACTTGAATTTATGGACGACTTCTAGCTGATCCCCAACAACGGTCAGGGTATGGTTGGGTCCCTGATAATCTAAGAGAACGAATTCGCATTTCGAGGGTGCAAAGCACAGTCCGAAACGACTGGCACCTAGTTCTAATCCGTCCAGTGCTGCTTGGCATGCTTGGGAGCTGTCACATATGAGAGCAATGTCGTCGGTAGACTTCAAGTCAAGAAATCGCTCACGAGGAAGCAGCTCCACACCTTATAGGTAAAGCCAAGTGAAAGCTGTTTCCATGAATTCGCTAATAGCGAAGAGAAAAGGTGACAGCATGTAACCTTGTCTCACATCACTGGAGATTTTAGGAGCACGGCTGACTTTGAAGCCAATCACTGACATTCGATCGCTGGCGCCGGATCGGAAGTAGAGCGCGCCTTGCATCCACATTGTGCAGTCGGAAAGTAATCGCATAACATAAGAAGCAAAGAATGTGCACCGGTGAAGCAACAGACGGATAAAGTGGAGAACGAAGATCTGGAACACGGAGTAGGGAACTTCAAACCTAATAAGTCGTGAGAAAATGCTAATGCAAAACTGTAAGGTTTGAACCGATGAGGTTAGGCAGCACATGTTGCCTAGTATTCGGCGAGCGAGTGTAAGATATGACGCTAGATGCCAGAACATGGAGCCCCAGGTTCCAACAAAAGTTCCAAACGAAGTATGCGTCAATGATCTGCGAGTTTAGTAAAAAGAAGAAAAATTCGTCAGCGAGTTATCCAAGACAAGTCATACGAGAGTCCACCGTGGATAACGGACATTAGATAAGTTGAATAAACTAGATCATGGCGCTGAAGCGCGGTGGATCCAGTTGCGACGACTCACATTACCAGAATAACGATAAGTAACAATGGTAAGGAAGTGAAGTTGAGAGCAAAGAGAACACGAAGAAAACGGAATCGAGAATTGTGTTACGCTGATCGGAATGGAATGAAAATTAACAACCAGATGCAAGAAACCGAATGCAGCGACGCCATTGACTACGCGACTGCACCATGTTTGAAAGGGTCTGCAACAACTACTGGACCGCCCGGGACTCCCAGCAAAGAAGAAGACACATCCCAGCCTGACCAAGCCTCACGGTCAGTTTCCTTCATGCTTTTATACCACACCACAGATTGGTCACCTCGCAGTTCCGCCCAATTTGACGCAGTCACGGCGTATAGTGCACGCAGAGCAAACTAGTCAAAGGAACACACAGAAAGTATGATCTTACTAACGTAAGCGGTTAAGCCTGAGCAAACACTAAAGTGAGGCTAACTGCCAAAATAACCAACTGCCCACTACATGTGGGCAACACTCCGTAAGCACCATGGTGTGAAAACACGACTGTGTTTAATGGCTTCACTGCGAACGGACAAGGTCTATGACCCATACAGTAACGCCGTTTTTCGCAGCAATATACACCCAATCGTTCAATGACAGGCTGATTTTCCGCCGTCACCATAGATGACTGAGCCTATGTAGAGCCACACGTGCCTTGCTAATACGCGAAATAACCTCCCCTATGACGTGACTATCATAAGTGACATAGTTAGCGGCATTCGGTTCCACGTTTGCCAATAACTGGCCTCCATAGGACAGCCACAGGACGCCTGCGCCTACAGATGGACCATGGGTGGCTTGTGATGCCCCATCAACAAACCCCGTACCTAGTGTAAACCCGAAGGAATAAGACCGGGAGGCATGTGGACAGGAACGACGTTTCACCAACAGAGCCGGCCCACACTCCTTCACAGGCACGATGTATTTGGGGAATCAAGCACACATAAGGCGATGGCTGGACCGTAGCCCGTTTCACACTGAGTGCACGGAACCACTCTTCGAGCCGAGCACGGTCACGAGGACTGTGCACCCCGTCCCATCCAGCAACGACCGTCTCCTGGAGCCAGTATAGACGAGGTAGTGGGTAATAGACAGGTAGGCTCGTGGTGGACAGAAGTTGAGGTGGAAGCGGGAAATGAAGTTACTAACGACCAAACTGGGTGCCATTGGTCCGTCTCGCCTTCCGGGCTGGAGTCCACGTGACTCGCCTTGTGCTTGGCTCGAGAACTTCCCAGGACATGGCTCGCAACCGACACAAGTGGCGCATCTGCTGCCGTCTCCTAATCGGGTTGCCTGCTTAAAGTGTGTTTGATGCTGAGTTAGCTGCGGGGTAATGGCTGATTATGACGCGGGGCAGTGAAGACTGCAAGGAAGCTGTCTCGCCGATGCGGCCTTATCTTTGCAGGATAGCCAGCTGGTTGTGACCGTATGCTGTCTACACAGGGTGTAGACGCCTTGAGACTGAATGTTTGCTTAGGGCATTAAGGTTTTCAGGTAAGTCCCCCTACTCCCCCTCTTATTATTCTTTATTTCATAGGTCATCGTGGTTGTATGGCAGCGAAGCATCAGTTCAAATGACTGATGTACTGCTGTTGATGATGATGATGATGACGACGACGACGATGATGATGATGAGGCACCTTGTCAACATGCACCACAAGCGCAGTCAAACCGAGGATATCAGGCAACAGTCAATCACTCGAAATGACAATATCAAATAAAATAAATCGAATAAAGCATACGGATATGTTCGCTAAATGAGCATGTGAAGTAAATTGGGTATCAGCAAATCCGTGATAAGTACAAAATGTCCAAAAGTTATATAAAAATGCTACAAACCAGATGAAGTTACCGAAGTTTACCACAATTAGATTGATCGACGTGTGCAATTTAGTAGAAGATTAGTAAGGTATGCAGAACAACCCAGATCCAGCGGAATGAATTTTATCCAGATTACAATGACCTAGTTTAAGTGTAAGTTGGTTTAGCCCAACTGCGGTGAAAAAGCATCATGAATGCAACATCAGCCTCAACAAGGGGCATAACCATAAGTGAAATAGCTACCAAGGTAAGCGAACCGCTTCATCACATCTAGTCGCTGTTCACCGATAGAAAAAACCGCGGTGTACCGGTCCAGTCCTGCAACGATACATTGCACTTTAACGATGCAAAGCACATGCTGAAGTATGCAGCGCTACACGTCAGCCTGTTCAGTGACGCTTACATAACCAGTGCATCAGACTGAAGGAGAGCTTTGTCGCCCGTATACTCAAGATGTCCGTCGATCACCTGGAAGAACTTCCCCTCCGGAAGTCTGAATGAACGAAGTCACTCATGCTCATTTTGCTCAAAAAGCTGTGGAGGAAATGAGGTTTGAGACAACAATGGTGAACCTCATTTGTCGTGGGAAAATCAGGAGATAGCTTTCCGTAGACCTTAACCCTGTCTCGGGACTCACGGGAGTTTTCAGAAAGGACAGCTTACTCATACACACGCTTCGTGGATAGACAGTGCCACAAGCTGGTCCGATTTCATATCCAGGAAAACCACCATAGTCGGGGTCGTCTGTGTCTCTGCTTAAACACCTGACGAAGAACAAATATGTGACCGGTGAAACTGCGACCAGTACGGAAGCCAGCTTGGCTTCCAGTGATTCTGTTCACACGTAGTCGTTGAGGAATAATACCCGTGAGAAGTTTGGAGGAAATTGATACAAGGTTAATGTCTGTATGATTTTCGCCCAAAGTACGTTGTCTTTTGTGAACAAGGACACGACCGTTGACAGTCGCCAGTCTGAAGATATCTCTTCAGTGTTCCAAATCGTGCTGAATAGAACAGTAAATCCAGTCAAAAAAGAGTCATCTACATCTATCAGCAAAGCCAGAGGAAGGTCGTCGGGTCTATGAGCAGCAGTAAACTACACACAACAAGAAAGGTGACCGAAGAGATTTAAAGAGAATTCAGTCGCAGATGATGAGCGGTGCCTGATCAATAAAGGGCCTTATTCGGCACCAGAATGTCTACTGCCTAACACAAACAGACGGACTTCAGCAGTAGTTAATGGATGCTCAGGTCTGATAAGGGAATGCGTCGCAGGTATCGATGAGCATACGCACTTGGCCGATAGATGACTCAAGCGCGCAGCTGCCAGTTCCCAGTTTATGCAGCAGCACAAGTCAAATAGCAGCGTAGTAAACCCACAACTGACCCATCAAGTCGACAGACATAACGACGCTAGTCACGTTCGATCATCACAGTCCTTGTAGCTTAACTTATGCCTGGTGGGAGCCCCGCGTGAGCAATGAGCGTGTTCGGCACAGTGTATTTGGTGCAGGAAGAGCGAATGAACCGCTCAGCGCCGTTAAATCAAGAACCAAACTTCGATGGCTGGCCAACACGTTGCGCATGTCAACACACCGATTTCCAAGTCGTGGGTTGTTTGCGCGAAAGAGCTGTGGATGGAAGAAGAGGAGGGGTAGCCAAGCGATGATTGGTAGAGGAATGAAGGCCCTTACTTCGAAGTTGGCGTTGGTTGGTGTGTCCCGACTGCTTGGCTTGAGACCGAAGGATAACGAACACGTTTGGTCGGTGTTATAATCTTCTCACTAGACGCGATTCCGAAATTGACACTTTACTGCTCCACAGAACTTCTAGCCCAATCAAATGAAAAAGCAGAACGCCAAGGACCTTGACAAAATAACGTATTAATCGCCGTCAACAAACACTGTACAACTACTGTGGACCTCGGCTCTATTTATAGGTCTCTTACTGACTTTCGACATCTAGAATTGGAAAGTCCGCTACCAAGGTTAGTAGTTCTCCATATCTTTTGCAGAGATGTCAGGTGGTTTTTAGTCATGTGCAGAAACTAGAACATTCCGGAGCGTAGGAAATCGATGCGATAATCGTTAATAATCGATTAATCGCTAAATAGTGGATTTTTAGATAATTTACTTTCTCCCGGACAGTTGGATGTACTAGATAACATGGCGAAGAGTCGACCTCAATGGAGTTTGTGTTCTGAGTTTCTTTGTCCCTCTCTATCCAGTTTATGTTCCTACTCTAACCACGATCTCTCTCTTGAGGATAAACGTTACCAAGCAGTGTGTTGTCTGTTATTTTGTCGCATTCTATAATTTTCAGTATCTTGCTTTTTCGTATATCTTAGCTTTATGTATTGCGACACAACAGTTAAGTGTGTTTCTCACCTTCTGGATATGTGTACCGATGGCGATGATGATGTAGTGAACCTACGCTTCAAAAGCGTCTCCCTGAAAGTAGCTGTGGTGTTGAAGCTCCATTACCATCATCAGCAATAACTTTAGCAGCGAAAAGTAGTTTGTAGCAGTGCTTCGTCAACATAAACTGGACAACAAGGAGTAAGCTGAAAGAAGCGGGACCTAACTCAAGGATCAAATACCGTAAACAGTTCAGATCAAGGTAGCTGAACCCTCGCAGTAACACATGACCGAAGCCAGATGACCACCGCACGGAAATTGCGGTAGAGAGACAGCTTCCCAGGGAATATTCGCTTTTCTAGGTTATAAACAACCATAAACGCACAAATAACGCAACAAAATAGACTAGTCTAATGTCAGGCACACAGTCTGGAAGGCGAAAATGACCAACAGCACGACTAGTAGAGAGTGAATTAATTTATAAGCAGGCCAACACCATGTGTTGCTAGAACATCCGACAAATCGCAACAGACCATAAAGTGATCGGTGGTGTTCAAGCACAGAGCACGTAAAGCGCATACAATAGAATAAAACAGCAATGCGAGTAAGTAGGCCAGAGTACAGAGAAGTCAATTGAATTAGGTGCATGCCAGGTGTCAAAGAACACAGCTGTGGTTAAATTGCAGAGGGAATCACAATGGTCTATTACTTGCTGTGGAGTGCATATTTGGTTTATGCAGCGTTGTCCATGAAATAAGCCGGGCTAGGGACTTGGTAATCACGCGCAGGATTCATCTATCGGCCGGGTGTGTTTGCACACCGACATCTGCTAAGCACTCCCTTATCGGACCTGAAAATCTAATAAGTACTGCGCGCAATCGAAACCAGTTGAAGATCTGTGTACTTACTGGTTTAGATACAGACACTTAAGGCAAAACAATTAAAAAAGATATGAAAAACAGCGTGTTAAAGAACAAAAAGGCTTCCGTCCTTCATTCAACACAATAACTTAAGTGGGTCACATAACTTCGACTAATGTGCAATAATGATGGTACTGCGGCGATTCTACTTGTCATCCGCTGAACTTCGTGGTTTTACTTGGCTTTATGTCTATTTATTAGACCGTTGATTCCAATACTGCTAATATTACTATTAAGGATTCCAGTACGGCAAGCAATAAAGGTCGGATTGATAGCCCTTTGGTCAGGACAAACGGAGCAAATGTCATTCTCGTATTGTTGACAGCGTCAGCTGGTTAAGACGGTTTCTTCCTTCGATATCTGTTAAATCAAGATGGCGAACTCTCTGTGCAGGACCTTATCATAATGCATGAATAATGCCAACCTCAAGAGTTAAAATCAGAGGTACAGAAACGGTTGAGGGCACTAATCATTTTCGAAACTAGGCATCAAGCGGAGCTTCAAAGATAATCGGCTATGGTAGAATGTGTGCCACCTGAGTACGACACGGCTCAGAGGCAGTGCCAACTGAACAGGTCCTAAAATCACTCCGCACAACCAGTTAAATGATATTCCTCGTTGTGAAGAAAGGCAATGCTGTTTCTGGGTGATTTGACGATTGATGATTCGCTCAATAGTGAAGTAATTAGAAGATCACATCAGGCCCTCCCACTTCATAAGCGGCCAGAATCGGTCAGACCTCGTCGTCAGACACACAAGACATAGCGCTGCAGGAAGCAAAAGCATTGTTAATGCGATCAACAGAGGCGATACTGTGAGCAAGATGGGTGAACCGGAAGCGCTTTTATGACTATTCGGAAACTGAGAACAAGTGGGACGTCGGCTCAGCCATGTTACAGTAACTGCCAGGGCGTAAAGAGCTATGCAAGAATCAACCCAATAGCGGTATCACAGTGGTTTAACGAGACTAAATGAAATTTGGTCCCCGAAATGCAAAATTGACGGACGACTGTCAAACAGGGTCTCAAACACAGAAGCAAAAATGACCACAGATGTATCAAATATTTAATTGTTTTCATCACAAAGACGGAAGGAAACGAAGAGAGTGTGCAACCCTGCAAAACTGCGTTCGACGTGGAAAGCTCGCCACAGATCCACACAGCTCCGAAAATGCAGTATAGACTGCAGAATGAAAGGAAACGAAGTCGAAAAGTCTCTTAGAAACTAGTGCGGCCGATTAAATTAAGTGAGACCACAAAGGCCATCGCAATGAGGCTGGACCTTACCGTGGTGCGATGGTTTGCGTACGTCAGAGATCCATTGAGCTATGCTGGGTGGTGATTTGCACCTACAGGGCCACTCATACCAGATTGGTGAGTGGTCAGAGGCCAGACAAACTCACTCTCTTGGTCCCCCAGGTTGGGGGTTGGAATGAGGGTGGCTCCTTTTTCTTCAAAACGGATTTCTTGTAGCCCAACGCCAAACCCGCTGCCTTGCGGTCAGGTTTTTAAACCAAAGGTTTTGGTTGAGAAGCCAAATTGTTCTCCTGTCTAGGCCTGGGCAACCTGACAGTATTCTGCCCATGCAATACAACGAATTTCACTTCAAACAAATTTCTGATGCTCTGGCCACCGCAGAGGATAATCAACGGTGCCCTATCTGCTGCATCGAGCAGCGTGAATAGGGGTTTGGATACTACTGCTCAAGCCTCCCCATCTTCTTATTCCCCTCTCTTACGCTTTTTCACTCCTACCGTTCCGTTCCAGCTTCACTTTTATCCCTTCTATTTTCAACCCCCAAATCTTTGCCCTCCCCCACCTTCCTTCGCTAGGGTTTTACCTACTAGTTTTAACACACATGTGAACGCGGAGCGTCATTCCTGCCCTGTCTACAAGCCCATGTCCAAACAAGCGGTGAAGCCCAGTTCATCGACTTCCATTTGGAGCCCACAATCCTCCTTCAGATTGGCATGTCTCAATGTACGCACAATGCTACAGATCGAACAACAGGCAGCACTTGACCGAACGTTAGAGACGCTCTCAATCGATATCTGCTGCTTATCGGAGACCCGCCTGCAAGACTCGAGCTCAGTGTTCATTTTGCAGTCCCCTTCAGGTGACACTAGCAGCACTTTCTCATTGCGCTTACCCGGTGATGATGCAGCTTCGAGCACCGGCCAAGCTGGTGTTAGCATTGCCCTGAGTCCCCGAGCAGAAGCTCCTCTGGTTGATTGGATCGCAACCAGTGTGCGGTCCGATTGGCTGGCTCGTTCAAAGTTTCGAAGTCGCGCTGGACTAACAGGTATCTATTCGTTATCGCTGCCTATGCAGTCACAAACTCGAGCGATGGTTCGGTAAAACAAGAGTTCAATCGCAAACTGAACGAGCTCATTTGCACAGAAGAAGCTGGCGGGGGATATGAAGGCTCAAGCTGGAAAATTATTCATTGATTAACTGCATCTGGGCGGCCAACATGGTGTAGGCTCCCGTAATGATAACGATGAGCAGTTACATCATTTGTGTGAAGGTGCTCGCTTATTTCTTGCGAGCACTAACTTCCGACACAGCACCCGCCGGAGAGTGACTTGGCGCCCACCAGCGTCAAACCAGCTATGGACGCAAATCGATCACATTGCTATCAGTTACCGATGGAGAGGCTGCATCCAGAACTGTCGCTCGATTTGGAGCACATGTGTGGACACCGACCATGCACTTGTATGTGTTGACCTGCGGATGCGTTTTGGCGGACGCCCAAGACGACGCTGTGACCGCATTGACAACAGCCAACTGGCGAAACCAGCTGTTCTGAATGCCTATCAAAGTACGCTGTCATGCGAGTTGTGTAAGTGCTCATTGGATGCAATTGAAGCTCACTGGTCTCCTATTCAACAGACCTTACTAGCAGCAGTTAAATCATCATGTGATAAGTCTAATGGACAACATGGATATAGGGTCTCTTCGCGCTCTTTTGAACTTATCGATGCTCGCCGGCGTATCCTGGCTGGAAGCGAACACAATGAAACACACAAAGAGCACCGGGTAAACTCCGTGCTACCCTGAAGAGAGACCGCGAATCCTGGTGGTCCCATCTCAGAGATGGAAATGGCCAATACCTGTGGTAACCATCGTAAGTTATTTCGTCTGATACGGGAAACGCGCAGCAGGATACTTGGTGTTAGTGAAACTATACGTGACGAGAGTGGACAGCCTATCCACAACTTGTCAAAACGCTTGGATCGTTAGGCTGAGCACTTTGAAAGGCAATTTATCGATCGGAATTGCTAGATTTCTAGCCGGACAATGATCGACTCGTTCCTGGGCTGTCCCTTTGAACCCACCCTCTCGCTCAGAAGTCGAACGTGAGATCGAACTGTTGAAGGTAGATAAAGACGCGGGACCTGATGATCTTCCTCCAGCCCTCTTCAAATTCGGGGGACCTGCTCTTGTGGATGATTTACACGAGGTACTAGTCAAACTGTGGGAGCAGGAAACTGTCCCAACCGACTGGAGCCGCTATGTCATAGTCCCAATTTTCAAGGGATGCGCACGATCAGAATGAGGCAACCATAGAGGAATCAGGCTGATTCTTATCGTCTCCAAATTGCTTCACAGACTGACTAACACTCGTGAAAGCCATATTCGTGAAGAGCAATCCGGATTTCGTCGAGGTCGTGGCTGCATTGACTACATCTTCACTTTGAGCCAGTTGTTGAAGCATCGTCACATATATTGGCGGCCCACCGTTTTCGTGTTCCTGGATATCAAATGTGCATTCGACTGAGCGGATAAACGTGCACTTTGGGACTGTCCACTCAGGATAGGTGTACCTGAGAAATATGTAAATATTATCCGAACATTATATGCGCGTAGCTCGGGCAGAGTGAGGGTTTACGGTAAGCTGTCGTCGCCCTTTAATATCTCCAGCGGTGTGAGACAAGGATGCCCGCTGTCACCTTTCCTCTTCAACTTCGTTATTGACGAAGTCATGGAAATCGCGTTTACAAAACACCAAATAGAAGGTGTGAATTTGCTACCAAGATAATCATTTCTTGAACTAAAGTATGCTGATGATATTGCCCTAGTCTGTGACAACTCACAAACGTGCCAAGCGGCACTGGACAGATTTGCACTGGCTGTCCGTCACTTCGGACTTTGCTACGCACCCTCGAAGTGCAAAGAGCTCCGCCAAGATTGACAGGGATCGTCTCTTGCGCTGCCTCCTGTTGGGGATCAGCTAGAAGTCGTTCAAAAATTCAACTACCTGGGAAGTTGTATCAGCGCCCATGGGATTGAAGGAGATCATGAAACGTATAACAAAAGTTCGAAGTGCTTTTGCTAACCTTCGCCAACTATGGCGCCGGCGCGACATCACGCTTGCCCTGAAGGGTCGAGTGCACAATGCAGCGGTACGATCGACCCTACTGTACGGTTGTGAAACCTAGCCCCATAAAGCAGCGTATCTGAAAAGACTAGTTACGTTCGACCACCGGTGCCTTCATCATTTAGCTCACATCTAGTGGGAAAACCGCGTGAGCAACGAGCGTGTCCGACGCCTTGTTTATGGCACGGGAAAAGGAACTGAACCGCTCAGCACCGTTATTTCACGCACCAGGCTCCGATGGCTCGGCCACGTCTTACGCATACCAGCCCACCGACTCCCGCGACGTGCGTTGTTTGCGAGCCGGGGGTGTGGATGAAGAAGAGGGGTGGCCAAGCGAAAACTTGTCCAGAGATATGAAAGCCCTCACTTCGGAGCTGGTCTCGGTTGGAGAGTCTCGGCTCTCTGCATGGGGCCCGAAAGACGATGAACAAGTTTGGCTGAATACACTTTCTGATATGGCTAGGAGCCGAGCACAGTGGCGTTCGTGCTGTAAGTTTCTTTGTCCCACCCCATTCCTCTTAGCCTCTCCCTCTAACCACGATATCACTATTTAGCCATATATAATTTTGTATAGTAATTTTTTTGATGCACAGTAGCCGGCTCGTAGCTTGTCGGAACGATGCCTATCTGTTACCGGTAGCTCAGCCGGCTTGCACCAGTTGCATTTATTTTCTTTTTTCTATGTATTGCGGCACAGTAGCTGAGGTGTTCCCCACCTTTAGCTAACGTGTATAATGATGATGATGATGAACCTATCCGTCTTAGCCTCCCAATCTAACCACGATCTCACTAGTTAGCCTTTTATACTTTTGCATAGTAAATTATTTTTTCGGCTGCATAGTAGCCGGCTGGTAGCTTACCGGAACGATGGCCATCCGTTACAGGTAGCTCAGCTGGCTTGCACCTGTTGCATTTTATTCCCTTTTTTCTTTTAGGTATTGCGGCACATTAGCTGGGGTGTTTCCCACCTCTAGCTAACCTGTATAATGATGAGACCACAAAGGCAAGACAGAAATGTGCATATGGCGGTTGGAGCACATGGCGACATTAGAACCGTGGTCAGTGAAAACTCAACGGTAGCGAAAACGGTCATAAAACTCGATAGTTTAGGGTCAAACGATTTATTCGGTGAAGGCTATAGATAAAAATAGCGGAAAGTTTGATCCGTCATCATCAATATCATCAATACACAATATCTGAAGGTAACAAGACACTGCAGCTAGTGTGCAGCGTTATAAAAAAGAGAAAATACATGAAAAAAGAGATACAAAATATTACCGAATACGTAATATGACGCTTAGTGTCAAATTACGTATCACGTGAGAACCTGGTTGGAGGAGGAAGATAAGCGGGAGGGAGAGGGACAAAGAAACTCACAACACAAACGCCAATGGGGCCAGCTCGACTCCATGTCAAACGGTTAGTGCAACAAAACGTGTTCATCATTATTCAGACTTCAGCTCGACAGTCAGGAGACACCAATCGATGCCAACTTCGAAGTGAGAGTCTTCATGTCTACTGGCCTCCTCCCCTCTTTCTATATTCACAACCCCGACGCACAAATAACGCACGACGCGGGAGTCGGTGTGATGGCATGCGCAACACCTGGTCCAGCCATCGGAGCCTGGTGCGCGATGTAACGGTGCCGAGCGATACACTCGCTCTTCCTGCACCAAATACGCGAGGTCGAACACGTCCATTGTTTACGTGGCGTTCCCACCGAACATGATTTAAGCTACGAAGGTAGTGATTACTGAACGTAAATAACCTCTTTATGGCTGCCGATCTTATGGCCCAGGTTTCGCATCTGTATAGGAGGGTTGAACGGGCGGCACTGTTGTAACGTCTTGCTCTGTGAACTCTATCCAGCAAAAGCGACATTTTGTCCAGCGAGATTCTTCCTTCTTAAGAAACGTTGATTCACAAGAACACTGTCGAATCTCCAAGTATCAGTGGAGCCGCGTAGACGGACGACTTTGTCTGTCGCGTTTAATAAGGGAATCTGTTAGGTTCGTTTCTAATTGGTATTGTAATTTTTCCCTGGGGACTATCCGTTAACTCCGATCGGGTAATCCAATCACAAAAACTATGGGGCTAACCAGTCAGCTCCCGCACGCCTAGCAATCACATACACGCAACTAACGATGGCGAAGAAAGAGAAAAAGAGGGATCGATTGGTAGCCAACCAATGACCAATCAACGCGCTTCGCGACATCATGGTACACTCAAAGTCAGGTGTTGTACGCAGAGCTGCGGTCAACCCCGATAAGTAACGATGCATTTCGGTAACCTCAGGATGTGGGGGATTCGACGGCTGAATCAGGAGACCCACATCTATATTATCATTTACAAGAGCCGTGCTTGTATCCGTAAGACTAGTGAGTGAAAACAAACATAGAGATTTCCAGAGAGTACCGGCCTTCCACACTTCACGATACCTCTTTATTCACCGAAAGCAATGGGTCCATTTTCAAACTGACAACACGACGCCGAATCAGTGGTGCAGAAAATCATCAAGTAGACATCCAAAGCTGAGTGAACAAAAAGCTCTAAGTGTTTTCACTGAGTGCACCAGAAACGGTGTCAATCCATCATCATCATCATTACACGTTAGCTGGAGGTGGAAAACAACTCAACTATTGTGCAGCAATACAAAAGACAAGAAAAGAAAAAACAAACCGGCACGCCCGCTGAGTCCCCAGTAACGGATGGACATCGTTCCGGAGAGCTAACAGCTGGCTGCCGTAAAAGAGACTCGTATCATGCCTAACAAGTGAGATCGTGATTGTAGGGGGATGCTAAACAGGAGGGGGATGGACAAAGGAACTCACAACACAAACGCCATTGGGGCCGGCTCCGAGCCATATCAGCAAGTGTGTCCAACCAAACGTGTTCACCGTCCTTAGGACCCCAGCCAGGCAGTCGGGATGCACCAACCGACGCCAACTTCGAAGTGAGGGTTTCCATTTCTCTCGACCAAGTCATCACTTGGTCTCCCCTCCTCCTCTTCCAACCGCACCCACAACGCGCAAACAATGCACGTCGCGGGAGTCGGTGTGCTGGCATGCGCAACACGTGGCCCAGCCATCGGAGCCTTGTGCGTGATATAATGGTGCTGAGCGGTCCACTCGCTCTTCCTGCACCAAATACGCGACGTCGAACACGCTCATTGCTCACGAGGTGTTCCCACCAGACATGAGCTAAGCTGCGAAGGCAGCGATGATCGAATGTGACAAGCCTCTTCATGTCTGTCGACCTGATGGGCCAGGTTTCACAGCCGTATAGGAGAGCTGAACGGACAGCTGCGTTGTAAACTCTGCCCTTCAGGGCGAGAGTAATGTCGCGTCTGCGCCACAGGTGGCGGAGATTGGCAAAAGCACCTCGAGCTTTTGCTATACGGTTTGTAACCTCATCTTCAATCCCACGGGTGCTAATATAGCTGCCCAGGTACTTGAATTGTTGAACGACTTCTAGCAGATCACGGCGTCAATCCACAGACATTTTATCTACTACACTCAAAAGTGATACCTAACGCTACGAATTAGGCTGGTGTTGTGGGAGACTGGTGAAATAACTCTAACTGATGACGTTCGCTGAAGCTGAAAGAGTGTACGTCATGTGTGTGTACATGCGAAAATCGTTAGTTATAGAAAGCAGCCACAGATTAAACGAAAACTGCACTCAGATACACTAGCTGCCGATGATAGTGATGATGCTGTACGGGTCTGTTATTCAGTGAGTGAAATATAGCACGAGGTGAATGCTGCTGATACAGAGGTCTTTGTTGAAGCATAGTTAAGGAAAATAGTCGCTCCTCTGCCAGATGAAAAGCTATCGCGAAATGGTCTTCGAAGGGCACACTGTCCTCAAAAGCGATGAAGAGCTAAATGAAGCAGGTAAATCGAGTGAGGAAGTCACACAATACCGTAGGCTAGTCCTCGGAAGTTGGAAATAGTATGAGGGGGATGCTCAATATTGCAAGTACAAGAACGGTGTCCCGTGGCGTTCAGCCAAGACCAAGTTAACCTCAAGTAGACTACCGCGGCGATCCAGCATACGGTTCCCAACATTCGTGATTAATTCATGGCGTCGAAAACACTCCACCTCGATTTATTTTGATAGCAATACTAGCGTATTTTAGGGCGCTGATGTCCCGGTATACGAGATAAAATAGAGCTGAGAAACAAAATTAAAGCCATAAGCTAAATACATAGAAGTGACAGAAAGAGATTTGTGCCGATACAGCGGAAATTTGGAAAATTATACCATACTGATGATAACTGTTGTACATCAGAGGTAAACAATTTTGAGTAGATTTAATGGCAGTGTCATTAACGGGATGCTTCTTTGTGCAAAGTACGGAGCAACTTCACGCACAATGTGTCGTTGAATGGTACTGCGGAACAGACAGTTATAAGCTAATAGACAGTAAAAATTAACTCGGACGCCACCCAGTAACCGAACAAGTTGCCCGCATGCCATCCAAATACTGATGAGCAGTGATTCATGCTATCAGGAGAGTGATGGGTGACTGCATGTTGGGATTTACAACAATCAACAGGAACGGCAGCATAGGACTAGTTACATAAAATGGTCACATCGACTCTTATAATTTCAGAAAAGAGGAACCGGAGAGGGAATGCCTGAAAAATGAATGAACAAAACGCTCATCTGAAGGCTTGCGACTTACTGTATATCCGGATCAGCCCAAACCATTCCCAGAATTTTCTGATTTGTGTAGGCGATAGGCAAATACTCTTCCCATGGGACGCGCCAATCGACCAACTCATCTGGAACTAAGACGCGCTGCAGTCCGTTTGTACGAGGATAGGCGGAGTTGCGACATTTGACGTGCAAAGGCGTGTATGCTGATATTCGTGAGATAGTGTCCAGCTGAAAGATCATGCACAATCTTCCGACTTACTAGAAACCGTCTAGTTAAGTAAGCAACCCATCCACAGACGAGAACAAGCAACCAGTGCTGGAAACGAAAGCGATAGTGAATGGGTAAACAAACCGGGTCAGACTTTATCTGACCCAAAAACCCTCGATAAGAAGGCGATCAGATCGTGAGCCATAATTTTTGCATGAATAGAAAGTGGTATTTAGTGATAGCCTAGCGGATCCTGCGTAAAATGCGCAGTAGTAATTTCTAGGTTCGGCTAAGCAAAGACTCATACAGCCTTGTCATAAATCCAGTTATCTTACCAGTATTTTTTGGTCTGGGAAGTCTAGACATAAAGTGTGAGTCTGAAGACAGCAGACGACTGTGCAAAAGCAGGAACTTAAGAATCGTCTTAATCACACTCCGGCTAGGAGTTCTTGAAGCCATATCATCAAGATCCAATCATAGAAGAATATATTTTAAAGAACACAAGCTCGTCTAGAATGAGGCATAGTACGAGGGAGGGGAACTGTAGGCACTAGTGTATCACAACCCGACCGTAGTGACATATGATCCAATCGAAATGATCGAAGAGAATGCACAAATTGTCCTAGACTATAGAAGCCATGAGTAATCAGGCTTAAAGAGACATCTGTTGGGTTATACAGTTGTGTTTGGGATCGAACTATTGTACGCCGCGTTTCAAGTCAGATGACGGCCCGAGTTCAGAGGTGGATCAATTCAGTTGGATAATGGTGACTCAAGCACCGAAGTGCTGTGGACTGAGCTAGCAGAATTTGCCGTCACGACAGCAGTTGACGATGATGAAGAAAGTGAAGTAGAAAGTAAGTGCATGACAAAGAAAATACAGGATAAGGCTCCCATACACATGTGTGGTCCCTGACGAGGCGCCATCTCCAAATATGACATTGTACAAGACTGACTAATTCTCTCAGTCAATTTCGTCATGCATTTCTGCCCGGCCAGTGACGGGCCATAACGAGGTTTAGCCTATTTTATTGAAGTGTCAACAAGGTAGACAGTCAACGAGAACATAGAAGATATGACTAGTCCAACATAAGCAGCTTGATTATATGAGACACCTTAATGAGGTAGTAGATGCATTCTTCAAGAAGATCAACTGGTGAGCGGTATTGTTGCCATCCAGTGTTCTCACCAGACATGAGCAATATTACGCATGAATCACCATCATTCATCATCATTATACACATCAGCTAGAGGTGGGAAACACCTCAGCTACTGTGCCGAAATACACAAAGGAAAACAAATACAACAGTTGCATGCCAGCTGAGCTACCAGCAACGGATGGGCATGAATCGGTCATTATTGCACGTCATAGATTTGATTCGTAGGCTTTTATCCCATCCTCTCCATAAATAGCTGAAGTTATAAGAAGCTACGGGGGATTAAGGATGGGTGCTGTAAGCTGTCCAACGATGTGAATGCCAGAAGTGGTGAAACTACTAAGGTAGATGAACCAGTCGACTACTTCCTGTAGGTGATCGAACATAGCTAGAAACAGCAGTGTCGGCGCAGGCCTGAAACACTACCTTGCACTTTGAAAGTGTGAATGACACGCCGAAACGTAAAGCAGTCTGCGTCACGTGCGAGAAGACAGTTATCAAGTGAAGAAACATAAGACTAAATGAGAAGTGGAAAGATGTTGAGCTCTTCCAATCCTACTTCAAGCAGGGTAGATAGGTTGGTAGCTTACCGGAACGATGCCCATCCGTTACCGGCAGCTCAGCCAGCTTTCACCAGTTGATTTTTTTCTCTCCTTTTTTCTTTGTATTGCGGCACAGTAGCTGTGGTGTTCCCCCACCTCTAGCTAACGTGTATGATGATGATGATGATGATGATGAAGGTAGATAGGTGGTTTTAAAGAGCATCCCAACAGAGTGCGTATCAGCTCATCCCCCTTTTTACTCATTCCAGCATACCGGCCTCGCTGCATGCGCTGCCTGTGCGACTGGCGTATGAATGGAAAAAAAGGGAAGGCCAATTGATGTAAAGGTTAGGAGAAAGGAAGACTCGCAGTTCAAACACATACATTGAAGTCCATTGAAGCAAAGGACTAGACTCTCTAAACAATGAAAAAACGATGAACAATTTAGCTCACAACCCTAAATGTTCACGAGAACCGTTTCACCAAAAGAGTGAAAACTCCTTGAAATAAAGGTAATACAGTGGAAAAGATAAAAGATTGTGAGCAATGAATTTGCCTCAAAGCTGTACATGGCAATCGAACAAAGAAGGCAGTAGTTACTGGCACATATGAAGCTTGGACACACGGAAGCATGCAGTTTTGTAGTCTGATGTATACTGTAGAAGAAAACTGCAGCGAATATAGTTAAGGTACGCAGTGCTTAAGTTCAAGTACGGCGAAAGTAAACCCAATATAAAATAGAGCATAAAGCAGGAAGCTGAGACATGGAACAAGTAAAATTATGAAGCAAAAAACCAATTTAGAGGATACAACAATAGGTATGGTCACTTGCATTTCACATACATGAGTGGTAGTGTCAATAACACATTTTAACATTTGCTATACTGTTTGTGTCAACGCGGCCGTTTGAAAAAGAGACGGAACTGAACAAAACCAGCTTTGTTGCCCGATTTCACCGCAATGCCTCTCGGCGTGCCTATGCTAAGCCTACTAGCTAGCAAACTGAGTAGATGCCCAAAAGTTATAAAATTTAACGTTCTTTTGAGGCTTTTTCACTTGTATATTTCGGAAAACGTGTTCGGAACAATACATGCAGCAAAAAGCAACTAAGAATGAGAAACACCTTAGCTACTGTGCTGCAATACCAAAAAATATTTAGAAAACAAGATACAAAACACTGTATATAAACAAGAAGAGGTAATATAATGGTTAGCAAAATATATAATCCTACAGTGAGATGGTGGTTGGAGGGGAAAGACAAGCGGGACGCGGAAGGACAAAGAAACTTTCAAAATAAACAACACTCAGATCAGCTCTTCGCCATGCCAACTGGTGTATCAAACCAAATGTGTTCATCAATCTTCGGATCCCCGCACGGTAGTCGGGAGAAACAAACTAACGCCAACTTCGAAGAAAGGGTCTTCAATTCTCTTGACCAAGTCATAGCTTGGCCTTCCCCTTATTCTTCCATCTAGAGCTCGGCGCGCGAATAACGCACGTCGCGAGTCGGTGTGATGACGTGTGCAACACGTGGCCTAGCTATCGCAGTCTGATGTGTGATATAACAGTGCTGAGCGGTTCACCCGATCTTCCTGCACCAAATACGCTGAGCCGAACACGCTCAGTGCTTATGCTGTTTCTACTAGACATGAGCTGAACTGCGAAGCCAGCGATTGTAAAACGGAACGTGACATCTTCGGTAGGTAGATTTGATGGACCGAGTTCCGGAACATCATCATCATCAACAGTAGCAGAAAGGACAGAGAAATAGCAGCCACGTGGACTGATGTCTCGCTGCCAAACAAACACAATGATATACGGAATGAAGAATAAAACAGAGACAGAAGGGGGACATAGCATAAAACCCTAGTGCCCAAAGCAAATATTCAAGTTCAAGCCGCTTGCAAGTTGCCGGCAAGATAAAGACACATTCAGCTGGCTATAGTACAAAGATAATGCGGCATCGCGAGAGTTTCTTTGCGCTTTCCTTTGCCTTGTGTCATTATCGGCCATTACCTCGCACTAATTCAGCATCAAACACACTGAACAGGCAGTCCGAGTAGGAGGCGGCAGCAAACGCGCCACTGATGTTAGTTGCAAGCCATGTTCTGAAACGTTCCGAGTCAAGCAGGCGAGTCACGTGGACCCTAGTCTGCAAGGCAACACAGACCAACTGCACTAAGTTTTGTTGTCAGCGAATTCATTTCACGTTGCCAAGTTAACTTTTGTCCATCTCGAGAGTTGAGCCATCACAAATCCGACAAAAAAACATGGCCTACTTCGGAAAACGGTGACATGGCGTACGTAATGTGTGCCCAAGACAACCCAATTTCTTCAATGTTATTTGCCGTTCTAAGGAACAAGCTTGATTAGCACTGCTTAGTACTCGGCTGAGCACATCACCATTGCGAACACGCTGGTGCCACCCGACACCAGTAATGCTTCGCAGGCAGTGATGAGCAAAGACTTGAAGACGTCTCAGATTCTCAGATCAAAGGTTAAACCTCATGGCCGCAGAGTAGAACGGTTCGACCTGTAGCCTACTAAACTCGACCTACCATAGCGAGAGAAACACCATCCTGGCGCCACAGATTCAAGAAGGCAGTTCTAGCTTTGGCCATAATTAAACTGGCTTTAGTGGTTATGCGCCCATGGTGACTGATGCAGAGGAAATTTGGACCAGCGGCACGAAAACGATTGAGGGCTGCGATCGCGTTTCGGACCTCGGCCTCCGACGGAGGCTCTAAACTAACTGTGCATGACTCGTTCTGCATCACCTGAGTAGGAAGAGATCCGGGAGCTGGAGGCCAACTGAACTGATCTTGAAAGTGTTCCGCGCAACAAGATATACGGCGCACTTCAGTGTGAATCAGTGCCCTCGCGCTGTCTCTGGTTGTCTCCCTAACGCCTGGCGTTCTGGGACCAGTGGTGCGGATCAGCTGAAAGAGCTTGCAGTAATTACCTACTACCTCTGCCTCCTCCATTTCTTGAGCCCGACTGGTCCTCCAGATTAACTTGTCAGCGCGCAGGCTCCGCTTTATATCGCGCCTACTAGTACGTCTGGTCACATTGTACTCAGAACCAGCTGGGAGGTTACGTCTGGACTCCAACAGTTTCACCGACCTCTCGGATATCCAGTGACTGGTATGGTGACGATTGATAGTAACACAAACAGATGCTTCTGCGTCGTGCAGGGTGGCCGATATCCTATTCTATTGAAGCTCAGTGTGATTAGGACGAGAGAGCGAAAGTTGGGTACGCAGTGCAGCCAGATAGGCTTGTCAGACCGAGGGCTGGAATAATTTTTTCGTTGCCAATCGAAGGGGACCCGCATCCCGATAAAGTGCATGAAAAACGACATTGTACCAAGGCATGAATAGAGTCGACGTAAGTACTCCAGAACGTGAGATAATCCGGCATAGAACTTGCTAGAGAGGCGGGCCCAGCCAATGTCCGAATACGAGATCGCAAACGTGTGTGGGTTTCCTGTGGAGTACGTGAGCTGTCTGCTACATGTGAAAGCACGAGCACGGTACAAAGTCAAACTGTTCGGAAAGCAGGCACGAGTTTTTGGCCAACGAATACAAGTCAGTTCAGGCGAGAGTTTTGGCTAGCAAATACAAGTCAGCGCCAAAGGAGGCAGTGCATTCGGCCAAATATGGAAAAACCGTGGAACCAAAATCACTGACATTGGCTGAGAGCCAGTCGCATAGCTAGGCTTCCTAAAAATAGTACGTTTCGTTACCTAGTAAATACGAGCGGTCTGTCGTGTAGAATATACTCCCTGTTACCGAGTCTTGGCCCTTTTTCTGTATCCCGTTGGTTGGCTGGTGCGGGACTGAACAGTCAGACGGTCGTAGCCTAGCAGGTTCCGTGTTAAGGAAACAGTACTACAACAGAACTACGACATGTAGTCGGACCGCTGCTTTTTTCTTCGAACATCATTTTTATATTATCTACCGTAGATGTATCACCTTTGCAAGAATAAGCTGACAGACATTGCATTCAATCAACTTCCAAGGTCACTGAGACCAATCTATTCCATCCACATTTTGAATATAAACGCTGGGATATCGTGCAAAATCTCCGATCTATTGCAGTTGGACACAAAAATTTATGTCAACTGAAACGAACTATGAAGAAACATTTTAATGAAACCTTTTCCGTTCTGAATGGATGCAAATCCCGAGGACATGGTTCAGCATTCCGTGATCGTTGAGCGATCGAGTTATAACAGTGCACCCATTCATTTTTCTGCCCATTTGTATAGTTAACATTTTTGATGCTGCCCGTTTGGTACATTTACAGTTGATGAAGTAAAATGCTGAAAATGCAACCATTTGGGTACATAAAGCTTACACTGACTCTGACTTGACTGTAACTTATGGAAATGTGGTCTGTTTGGGTCTAAAGCTAACCAGCTAAAGGAGGACGTCAAGTGACACTCAGGTGCCCACTGCGTGTAAGAGCGGTGCTACTGAAAAACAGCTGGGGCTCAGCACACATATGCAACATGTGTTCGCCGTTCTCCGTCCGTCCGGAGTTAGGCCTACAATTACCAGCCAGCTGAGCACCTGAACAGCTCAGACAATTTACCGGCATTCATATGTCTGAACTGGTAACACTGCGTAGTAGCGTGTTCAATTGGTGGTAGAATGTTCTTGGCGGCATCAAAACTGAAGTCCGCGGGGGCGAAAGTTGAAATCACAAACACTCTCTTGTACTAGTTCGTGAATCAACCTTAGTTGATGTCGTCAAACGGGTTGCACACAAAAGGTTACTCAAAGGAATAAAATCAACCAACGATCACAGCCTTGGAGCCGACAACGATACCAATACTGGTTGCCGCATCAGCGTCTCCGGTTGCGTATATCCAATAGCGAGATGACAAGCCTGGCGTAGTTGATCAAACAACCCCATGAGAGCCATTGATCCTTGTTACGGACACGCAACATATGTTAATGCCCAGCGTGTCCAATGTGCGTGCCCGTGCATCCAGTTGACTTATTTGTCTTAGAGTGCATACGTTGAACGTCGCCAGGGAAACGGGAGTGTGGTCTTATAATAGACCGCTGTCGAGATGCGTTCAGTGGATGGTGCGAAAAGGCACATGCAGATGGTTCGACTAAAATGGGATTACGGTCGTTGTGAATAAAGCGGGGGGTTACAGAAGGAAGGTTAGTAATGGGGTTGGGATGGGACGTTTTCGTTTATCCGCCCTGCTATGCAGCAGATAAGGCGACGATTGATAATCTGCGCTACGGCCGATGCAGGATGTGGCTGAAGTTTGAGGAAATAGTTATGGTTGTACGCGAGTAATGATTGACACAGCGGTTAAAAGTTGATTGTCGATTTCTAGAGTTTCGCAGAGGACTTCTTCAGTATGTTCATATAATGCGGGTTTAGTGGAATCTGGACCAGCAGCTCAAAACGATTAAGAGCTTGATCATGGTTAGGGTCACAGCTTCCGACGCAGCCTCCAAACTAACCGGCTATGGCTCCGTTTGCACTACGTGAGAAGGAAAGGGTCTCGGAGCATAGCCCGGCTGAAATGCTCTCGGTGTTCCGCCAAACGAGCTACACAACGCTCCTTATTGTGAATCAGGGCACCCGTGCTGTCTCAGATAGTCTAACTGAAATCTGGTTTCCTGGGACCAGTGCTGCAGATCAGCGGAAAAATGTAGCGATATGTTCATACTGCTTCCAAATCCTAGACTTCTTGAGCCCTACTAATCCACCAGTATTCCTTTTAACATACAAATTCCGTTTTGTCTCGCGCCTAATAGCTCATCTAGTTAAAATGTGTTGAAAGCCAGTTTGGAGTTTTCTTTTGGATTCCAACAAGTTCATCGACCTCCGATATATATACATATGCATATATATATATATATATATATATATATATATATATATATATATATATATATATATATATATATATATATACATGTATAGTGCCCCATGCTGAGGCTGATGTTGCATTCTTGATGCTTCTTCACCGCAGTTGGGCTAAACCAACTTACACTTAAACTAGGTCTCTTTATGCTGCATAAATTTCATTCCAGTTTATTTGGTTAGTTTTGTCTATCTGAATAGTCTTCTATTTGCTGGCCCCGTCGCTTACGCTAACTGCGCTTATCTTCGGTAATTTTGTTGCGTTTGTAGCATTTTTGAGTAACTTGTGGACATTTTTTCCTTATCGCGGATTCATTGCTAGCCAACTTACTTCATATGCTAATTTAGCGAAGAGTTATGCCACCGTATCTATATGCATTATTGGATTTATTTTATTTTATTTGGTCGTTTCAAGTGATTGGCTGTTGCGTGATATCCCCGGTGTGGCTGCGCTTCATGTGCATGTTGACAAGGTGCCTACCTGTCTATTACCCACTACCTCGTCCATACTGGCTCCAGGAGACAGTTGGTCGTTGCTGGAGGGGACGGGGTGCACGGTCGTTGTGGCCGTGCTAAGCTCGAAGAGTGGTTCCATGCACTCAGTGTGGAGCGGACTACGGTCCAGCCACCGCCTTGTGTGCGCTTGATTCCCCAAATACAGTGTGCTTGTGTTTGCCTGTGAAGGAGTGTGGGCCGGCTCCGTTGATGAAACGTGGCTCCCATCCACATGCCTCCTGGTCTTATTCCTTCGGGTTTACACTGGATATGGGGTGTGTGGTTGGAGCTGTGGGTGGTGCAGCGCAAGCCACCCATGGTCCCTCTGTAGGCGCAGGCGTCCTGTGGCTTGCCACAGTGACAGGCAAATCCGAAACCGGATGCCGCCAACCATATATATATATATATATATATATATGTGTGTGTGTGTATGTGTGTGTGTGTGTGTGGACGCAGCTACACAGCTGAGGAGAAATATGCCTATTATCAAATAAGGCACGCTTAACATCTCGACGCTTAACGTACATGAGCCTCGTAGTCTGACTGCACACAACTGACTGTTGATTGGGATACAGTCAAGCAGAGCGGTCTTAGCCCTGTCACTCAATGCAACTCTAACACCAGCCTGGCCAGTAGCCGCAGCCTCGGGGCTCCGAAAAGGTGAAAATGGTATCAGACGTCAGGGTTTGCCAGAGGTGAATCTGGTGATGGCAACTGTCTTGCAATCTGATTTCCAAAAGGCAGCAAATGCCTACCGAGAGCGTCTTAAGGGTGCGGGCCAGATAAGCCTGCTGTTCGATGTGCATCAGAGTGCGGACATCGAACGCAACAACGCCGAATAGAAAACCAAGTCAAAGAAAAGCTAGAGCCTCGGAGAAGTATGAGAAGGCGTCGATCGCCGGGCAACGAATACCAAATGTTTTACTCTGACATTCATCAGGCGCAACCAGTGAACTGTTATTAGTGGTGACCAAAGAGGGCCTAAGTGCAGTTGAAGAATAGGACGTGGGACGATCTGTGGGTGAAGTTTGATTAATGGAGACCGAAGAGCCAGCAGACGTAATAAAAGCGAAAGCAGCAGTAGAATCCATCCTTGATTTGTCAGTGGGCGTGTTACTACCCGGTTTCCAAGGCCGAAGTAGAGGGTTGTCTCATGGGGCCCTATCCAGAGCGTGTGATCAAGATATAACCTACAAGCCAGCAGGGCGATATGAAGGCGTCGCAACTCGTTGGGTGCCAGTGACCAAACAAGTGGCTCATACGCGGTTAAGTTCTGCAAAGGACCAGCAGCCAAACACACCGCTGAATTAAGATGCCACGCAAAGAGAGGCAAGGAGCAGTGACTTTATTAAGCGGCGAGTCAGATCCACCATCATCATCATCATTATACACGTCAGCCAGAGGTTGGCAACACCTCAGCTACTGTGCCGCAATACATAAAGGAAAAGGAAAATAAATACAACAGTTGCATGCCATCTGAACTACCAGCAACGGATAGGCATCGTTCCGGTAAGCTACTAGCCGGCTACTAGGCAAAGAGAAAAATTATGTGTTACGTTACGAAGTGAGATCGTGGGTGGAGGTGGAGGCTAAAAGGGATGGGGCGGGACAAAGAAACTCACAGCAGGAACGCCACTGTGCTTAGCTCCTTGCCATGTCATCAAGTGTATCCAGCCAAAAATGTTCACTGTTTTTTGGACCCCAACCAGAGAGCCGTGACGTCCCAACTGAGGCCATCTCCGAAGTGAGGACCTTCATTCCTCTCGACCAAGTCATCACTTGGCCACCTCTCCTCTTCTTCCATCCACATCCCCGGTGAGCAAACAACACACGTAGTGGAAGCCGATGGGCTGGCATGCGCAACACGTGGCCCAGCCATCGGAGCCTGGTGCGTGAAATGACGGTGCTGAGCGGTTCAGGTCCTTTTCCCGTGCCGTAAACAAGGCGTCGAACATGCTCGTTATTCATGCAGTGTTCCCACCAGATGTGAGCCAAACTGCGAAGGCACCGATGGTCATATCCGCCGATCTTAGGGGCCAGGTTTCGCAACCGTACAGTAAGGTCGAATGTACCGCTGCATTGTACAATCTACCCTTCAGGGCGAGAGTAATGTCGTGCCGCCGTCATAGGTGGCGAAGGTTAGCAAAGCATTTCGAGCTTTTGCTATACGGGTCGTGATCTCGTCTTCGATCCCAAGGGCGATGATACAACTTCCCAGGAAGTTGAATTTCCGAACGACTTCTAGCTGATCCCCACCAAGAGTCAGCGCAGGAGGCGATCCCTGCCAATCTTGCAGGAACGCTTTGCACTTCGATGGCGCAAAACAAAACCTGAAGCGGCTGACAGCCAGTGCTAATCTGTCCAGCGCGGCTTGGCACGTCTGGGAGCTGTCACAGATGAGGGCAATGTCGTCTGCATACTCTAAGTCAAGAAGTCGTTCTCCTGAGAGTAGCTCCACACCTTCCAAGTCATGTCCTGTAAATGCAATCTCCATGACTTCGTCAATAGCGAAGTTGAATAGGAAAGGTGACAGCGGGCATCCTTGTCTCACACCGCTGGAGATATTGAAGGATGGCGACAGCCTGCTGTAAGCCCTTACTCTGCCCGTGCTACGCGCATATAATGCTTGGATAATATTTACATATTTCTCGGGCACCCCTTTCCTCAGCAGACAGTCTCAAAGGGCACATGGGTCCACCGAACCGAAGGCACCTTTGATGTTGAGAAACACGACAACAGTGGGTCACTAATAAACATGGCGGTGCTCTAACAATTGACGCAAAGTGAATTTGTGGTCGGTGCAGCCCGGACCTCTACGAAACCCGGTTGGTTCTTCGCGGACCTGGCCTTCACGAATGTCAATCAGTCTGTGAAGAACGACAGACGCAAGCAATTTAGAGGAAATTGAGATCAGATTGATCCCACTATAATTTCTGCATTCCGAACGGAAGCCTCCCTTAAAATTGGAACGATTACGGAGCGGCTCCAGTCTGTGGAGACAGTTTCCAGATCCCAAAGTTAAACTAGCAACTCGTGTAACTAATCTACAAAAGCAGGTCCTCCGAATTTGTAGAGCTGGGGGAATTTTATCTGTCCCTGCAGCCTTATACGACCGCAAACCTGATCTCACGTTCGACTTCTTCGCGTGAGAGCGGATCTAAGGAGACGGCCCAGGGAAAAGGGCACACAATACCCGAAGAAGAAAGCGATAACTCAGATTAGTTAAAATGCCTTGCAAAGTGTTCGCCTAACGATCCAAGCGTTTTAACAGGCTTTGGATCGGCTGTCCACTCTCATCGAGTATCGTCTCGCTAACATCACGTCTCTTGCTGCTGGTTCCGGTATCAAACGGAATAACTTACGATACCTACCAACGGCAGCGGCTGTTTCCATTTCCGATGCAAGGTGAGACCACCAGGCTTCACGGTGTCTCTTCAGGCGAGCACACTGTATTGCCCTGAGAATTTGCGAACAGCACTGTGTTCGATTTCCAGCCGTAATAAGTCGGCGAGTATCCGAAAGTTCAAGATACTTTGTAGCGACACAATGCCGATTTGATTTACCACACGAATACATGCCTGTTGATAGTAATGTTCGACAAAAATGCAACCTGTGATCTTTGACATACCTGCGTAGGTTGATATGCATTCAGAACACCTGGCTCCGCCAGCTGACTAATGTCAATGCGCTTAAAGCGAGGTTGCGGACGTCCACCGAAACGCATCCGAAGGGCGGCACACACAAGAGATAGTGATCGCCTCAAGCCAAGTAGTTCAATATGCCATCCCCTATTCTCCAGGCGCTAACATAGCTGCATAAACTATTGGATTTCTGGAAAAGTTCCAGCTGATCACCACCAGGGATCAACACAGAGATCGGTCCCTGACAATCTTGGAGGACTGCGCAATTCGAGAGTGCAAAACATAGTCCGAAACGACGGACAGCCATGACAAAGTTATCCAGTGCTGCTTGGCATGGTCGGGGAGTGTCATAGGTAAGGGCAATGTAGTCGGCATACTCCAAGTCAAGAAGTCGCTCATCAGGAAGCAGCTCCACGTCGTGCGGACCGCGTCTAGTGAACGCAATCTCCATGACTTCATCAATGACGAAGTTAAAAAGTAAAAGTGGAACTGGACAGCCTTGTCTCACGTCGCTGGAGATACTGAAGGGCTGTGACAGTTTGCCTACACTCTACCAGACCTGCGAGTAAAGCGCTCTGAGAAAATGGTTAGATATTGCTTGGGTACACCTTTCCTGGACAGATAACATTATACACGGTAGCTGCAGGTGAAAAACAGCCATTGTGCCGCAATCCCAAAGGGCACATCGAACCACCTAAGCGAAGGCACCTTAGATGTCAAAGAATACAACCACGGTGGGTCGCCAATTAATATGGCAGTGCCCCAACAACACGCAATGTGAAGATGTGATCAATGCAGCCCCGAATAAGACGAAACCCGCCTTTCTCGTTATGAACATGCAGGCCCGTGGCTTTACGGATCACAAGCCTGTTTTATAATTCCGAGGTCGCGGGTTCAAGCCTGCGTAAGGGACCGAGCAATCCTCGCAGTATGTTTAGTCCACGCGCGACTGATGGTAGTTATGTGGCGGCTAAGCGCCGTTAGTGCGTACCGGCGTACTGCTGGTGCCTTTTTCATGAACCTGGCTTCTACAGGTGACAGTCAGTCCATGGAAGATGACAGCCAAGCGACCTAGAGGCAATTCATATTCAACTGATCCGTCTACGACTGTCACATTCCGAACGCGAGCCTCCTTTGACAAGTTGGACGATGGTAGAGTGGTACTAGCCTGTTGAGATCGCTTCCTGCTCCCACTGCATCATTAGTAAGTTGTGTAGATCATCCAGCTCACCACTATTCAAAGAGCTAGTAAATGTCTATCGGCTGCGGCGGCCTTATTCAATTTCAACAGTCTGAGCTCACGTTCCACTTCTGCGCGTGAAGCGGATGCCCAAAGAGTGTAGCGAACAATGGTCGATAGAGGCTGGTAACTATGACGGATTAAGCTGCTTTTCAACGTGCTCGACGGAACGACCTAAACATGTTGACCCTCACGTATGGTCTTAATAACACCAAGTCTCCTGCTGCAGGTGTCCCGTACCAAAGAGAATAATTTACGATGGTCAATAAAGTCAGCAGCTGTCTTCATCGGCGAGACAGGATGAGACAACCAGGCATCGCGGTCTCTCTTCAGGCTAGCACACAGTTTCGTCAAGGTCTTGGCGAGTATCGTTGTGTTCATCTCCAACCGGAAAACGTCAAGGAGTCCTGAAGTTCCAAAGACTGCACAGAAACCCAATGTCCAAATTGGCACTTTGATTTGCTACATGCAAACATGCCTTCTGCTAGTAAGGTCTAGCAAACATGCTACTAGTGATTTTCAATTATTCTCAGTGGACGCTTAATCAGCTTGACTGCCAGCATACTTTAATGCACATTCAGAACATCTGGTTTTGCCAGTTGACTAGTATCTATGCACTCATAGTGCCGTTGCGGACGTCCACCGAAACGCCCCCCCCCCCTGCAGATCAGTGCATACAAGTGCGCGGTCGGAGTCCAAGCTCCTGCTCGAAATCGAGCGACAATTTTGGACACAGCCTCTTCACCGGTAAGTTAGCGTAATTAGATCGATTTGCGTACATGGCTGGTCCAGGTTTGGGGGGCGCTATGTCACCCTACGGCGAGTGCTGTGTCCGAAGTTAGTGTTCGCGAGAAACTGACGACCATCTTCACACAGGTGTAGCAACCGCTCACTGTTATCATCACGAAAGCCTACACCGTGTTGGCCGCCCAGATGAGGCTCATCAGTGGACAGTTTTCCAACCTCGGCGTGCAAATCACTAGTAAGTACTACGGTATCCGTACTTTTTCTGTGACGAAAGAATGTATGCAATTGATGGTAGAAGTAGTCTTTTACCAAGCCAGCGCTACAATTTGTGGGTGCGTATGCCACAACCACAAATAAGAATCTGTTATCTCGATCGACTTCGATACTTTGAACGAGCTAGCCAACCTGACAGCGCACAGTTGGCCTTTGATTGGGATACAATCTACCAGGACAACTTCAGACCGGGCCCACACCGGCTTAACCGGCTTATGTAGCTGCGTCATCTCCAAATAGGCTTAATGAAAAAGAAGCGTCAGTGTCGCATGCGGGGGAACGCAGGGTAGGCAAAGAGCTCTAAGCTTGCAAGCAAGTTTACGATAAACAGAAAATATCGATCGATAGGGACTTTAGTATTCGGGCAAGTACTGTCTGTTGGCCAATCTGCAACAAAGTGCACATGTTCAAGCATGTCAGTCTAACCGAGCATCGGTGGCTCCAGATTGGAACGGGTGGGCTGGTGTTGTCCGCCTAGTCGAATATGAAATGGTCTAGTGGATCAAAGAGGCGCTGCCAAGCTCTTTCGGAGAAGCCCGTCTGATCCAGCCAAGTACCGTCCGGTAACACTACTCCCTGTGCTCGCCAAAGTCATGGAAGTGATCATCGCTGACCTAATGATGGGCTACCTGGAAAGCGTCGGCGATCCAGTATTAGGATGGGTTGGTAACTTTCTCCGCGATCGATAGTTAGAGGTCAGAGTTCGAACATCTCTGCCCAACACTAAGCAAGTGGAGTGCGAGGATCTTGCGAGAACCATCACCTCAAAAAGTTTACTTTTCGCGAATGACATTAAAAGTTGGCCGGCGATCAAGGAAAGGACGATCACAAGATCCTCCATGTGGGACCTAGATGGGACCTGACATTGACCGGTGAGAAATGCACTGCCATTCAAGGTGGAAAAGTGACGCGTTGTCCACATCCGCCATAGACACGCTTATCTCTGCAAAATTGGGGAGTACGATCTGCAGACAAGCCCTCAGGAAGGTGACCTTAGTGTGCTAGTGCAGGACGACCTCGGTTATTCCAGACAGTCGGAATACGTTTCATAAAGTGGTAATCAGCACGTTGTTCGCCTGTGGGTGGCATTCGGGAGCTTAGATTCATTCATCTTTTCTACGATGCTAAATGCCTGCGTGCGTTCCTACATCGAATACACAATCCAGGCTTGGCAACCTTGAGCGCTCGCAACGCTCAAAACTCCCCATAGTCGAGCAACAAAAATTGTAAAGAAATGGCGCAACCTTCCGTACCAGCAGCGATTGAAGACACTCGAAGTGTTCAGTGGACGCTACAGGTGGATACATGAAGACCTCATATTAGTCCACCAGATAGTGAACGACCGCACCCACGTATGCCACCACCTTCTGCAACTCATCCCGAGCATCAATCTCAGAGGCAATAGCCTGAAACTGAGTCAACAACTCAGTTGGCTTTTCATTAAGGCTAGACGAACCTCAGCTCATAGCGACCCAGTGATTCCGTTATAAGTAGCCATCGAATATTTCAGTGCCTACGCTGTATATGTGCCCAACGACAGTCTGTACATTAAAAAGTATATCCTACCGGACGCATTATTAGCACCATTTGCCAGTGGACTAATTTAGTCGTGAACACGTTTGCGAAATAGGATAAGCATAGCATATAAACAGGAACAGGTTGGAACGACCATCTATGCTAGTGAAGGATATGTTCAAAAGGTCCGCCGGCGTTCTGCTTGCAATGCAGAAACCGCTTGATGCAGTTGGTAAGCACTTTCTCCAATGTATCCCTCGTGCTCGCGAGACACGTTCACAATATTTTTTTCAATCGGTCCAATGTACGCGGCCTTGTTTTGTACCCTTGTCGCTTCAGATAGCCCCATAGAAAAAAAATTAATGGAGTTCAAGTCTGGTGAGCGAGCAAGCCACTCCATTGGTCCACCGCGTCGGATCCAATGGTGCCCAAATTTGTCGGTGACGTAAGCACGCACCGTTTGATCAGAATGTGCAGGTGTACCATCCTGCTGCCACCAAATGGTACTGCATGCCCCTTCAGCCTCCAGCTGTGGAAGCACAAATGTCTGCAGCATTTCCAAGTACAACGATAAGAGAAAATGGGAGGCTTTAGCACTTCGAAACAGCAACCTACCGGTAACTATGCACGAAAAGAAACCTGGGCCCAAGGATTTCTGGTTTGTTAATCCAGCCCAAACCAATAGTTTTATACGGTGGTACATACGTGATGCGGTATATTTTCGTGGGTGGCAGGTAGCCCTAGAAAACTGTTTCACTGTTCCATGCAGACGAAACTGTGCCTCATCTATAAAGATGACAGAATAAATAGACCCGTGATTCAGAAACAAGTAACAAAATTCATGCCCCTTGTCCGGATGACAGGGGTCCAAAACCCGTACTTGAAGTGCACGGAATCTGTTGTGTCCTCAGGGCTTCGACGTAGCAGCTCCTATGTTGCGCCTCGCGATTCAAAAGACAATCCACCGGAAAAGTAGTATATTAGTGAACACAGAACAGGCCGATGTGGGACGAGAAACACACCGATACAGATGGAATCACAGTTGTGTGCTCGTTTGATTTTATAGATGTCAAGAAGGCATGCCAGCACACCGACTCCCGCGACGTGCATTGTTTGCGCGTTGTGGTGCGGTTGGAAGAGGAGGAGGGGAGGACAAGTGATGACTTGGTCGAGAGAAATGAAAACCCTCACTTCGAAGTTGGCGTCGGTTGGTGCATCCCGACTGCCTGGCTGGGGTCCTAAGGACGGTGAACACGTTTGGTTGGACACATTTGCTGATATGGCTCGGAGCCGGCACCAATGGCGTTTGTGTTGTGATTTCCTTTGCCCATCCCCCTCCTGCTTAGTATCCCCCGCCATTCACGATCTCACCTGTTAGGCATAATACGATTCTCTTTTACGGCAGCCAGCTGTTAGCTCTCCGGAACGATGTCCATCCGTTACTGGGGACTCAGCGGGCGTGCCAGTTTTCATTTTCTTTTATTTTGTATTGCGGCACAATAGCTGAGGTGTTTTCCACCTCCAGCTAACGTGTAATGATGATGATGATGATGTCAAGAAGCAAGGAAGTGCGAGTGGTGTGAAACAAGCGATAGTAATAAATGTTCTGCAACACGGAAAAAAACACTAGTTTGCTTGAAAGTGAGACTATCCTGATACAAAACACACGGTTACTTGTGGGAAATTGCGCACTTGTCTTCCTGAGCAAGTCAATTTGTTCCGTTTCTGTGCGCATTTGACACTGAACTGTGTAAAATTCTGGTTTTTCATGCAAATTACAAGATTCGGCCTGAATCAGTGACGCCAATACGACTTGGTTCTTAGACGGTGCGATTTTCCTCATAGTAGGCCGCTTGAGACCTTACAGGATCTTCGAAATTTTCGTTCCTGTAGTATCCAGTTTACCGCGGATCGGCTCGTGTCACAGTGCTGTGCGATCCGACTAATGCTGATATTTGGTCTTCATACTTCACTGTAGTCGTTCGTGGTTATGCGAGACGATGCGGTCCTCTTCATTTCACACAGATTCTCAGTTTGCTCGGACTGCTTCACGAGTTTAAGCACGTACCGTAATAAAGCGTCACACGATACCGAGTCCATAAGACTATTACCGTTCTTTTATTAGGTCCATTAAGCCTTGGTTCATTGGTTCGCTATACAATGTAGGAAACGGAACGCGATGGGCTGAGCTCTTGGGGTGGCTTGTCTCAGTCAAACAGTGGGGGTGAGAGGACCATGAAGGTGCGTACCACTGGGGCGGGAGGATGATTCATGTCTGAGGTGTGTGTGGGTGGGGTGGTCAGGACGGGTTGCAGTGTAAGCGCACGGTCTCCACGGTGAGAGGTGAAGTCATGGCAACATCGATATGAGTCCACATGAGGATAATCGGTAAGCCGGCGCTCATCAATTGGGGCAGGCGTCTGCTTTGGTCATCCAGACGGAGATCGCGACATGCGGCTTGCTAATTACATAGTAGATATGTCGATTGGCATGTAACCATGGCAGATAAATTGTGTGAACGGATAGATTATATCACGTTATTCATCTTGTGGATTACATAACACATGTCAGGAGGGCAAGTAACCGTGGGTCATACGGTGGGTAAACAAATAGCGGGTGGGAATCCAGAGTTAGCTCGCGTCATCCATCTTGCGAATTGGGTGGTAAATTTACCGCTTACAGCCTCAACGTCGACGAAACCCGGCTTGCTCCTCACGAATCTGGCTTTAACGAGTGCCAGTCAAACTGTGAAGGAGTATAGAAGTGATTTGGAGGTGATAGAGATCGAACTGATTCTTCTATGGTTACCGCAACCCGAAGGAGAGCCTCCCTTGAAGATCGGGACAATAGCGGAGCAGGTCGTCGGTTAGGACAGTTTCCTGCTCCTACAATTGCACCAGTAAGTCGTGTAAAGCATCAACAAGACCAGGGTCCTCAAATTCGAAGAGGCACCTGTTTTAAGCCTTTTAGCCTTTGTGACTGGCTATATTTCTCTGTGAATCTTCGGGGGTAACATCAACGTGGTTGTCATTCAATCCGGCTCAACAGTTAGGTAGGCGTCATCATCATCATCATACACGTTGGCTAGAGGTGGGGAAAACCTCAGCTACTGTGCCGCAATACAAAGAAAAAAGTAGAAAAAATGCAACTCATGCAAGCCGGCTGAGCTACCGGTAACGGATGGGCATCGTTCCGGCAAGCCACCAGCCGGCTACTGTGCATCAAAAAAATACTATGCGAAATTATACAAGCTAAATAATGAGATTGTGGTTGGAAGGGGAGGCTAAGAGGGATGGGGTGGGACAAAGAAACTCACAGCACGAACGCCACTGAGGTCGGCTCCTAGCCATTTCAGCAAGCGTATCCAACCAAACCTGTTCATCGTCTTTCGGACCCCAACCTGGGAGCCGAGACGCTCCAATCGAGGCCAGCACAGAAGTGAGGGCCTTCATTCTTCTCGACCAAGTCATCGCTTGGCCACTCCTCCTCTTCTTCCATCCACATCCCCGGCGCGCAAACAACGCACGTTGCGGGAGTCGGTGGGCTGGTATGCGTAAGACGTGGCCCAGCCATCGGAGCCTGGTGCGGGAAATGACCGTGCTGTGCGGTACATTTCCTTTTCCTGTGCCATAAACAAGGCGTGGAACACGCTCATTGCTCACGCGGTGTTCCCACCAGAGGTGAGCTAAATTACGAAGGCACCGGTGGTCGAACGTAACTAACCTCTTCAGGTCTGCTGCCTTAAGCGGCCAGGTTTCACAACCGTGCAGTAGGGTCGAACGTACTGCTGCATTGTACACTCTATCCTTCAGGGCGAGAGTAATGTCGCGCCGGCGCCATAATTGGCGAAGGTTAGCAAAAGCGCCCCGAGCGTCTGGCACGACTAAATAAGGTTTGTCAATTGTCCGCTTATACCGTCTCGGTGTAATGCTGGTGAAATGCAGATACTGGTCGGCCCATATTGCCTATAGGTAGCCTCATTCGTCCAATCTATGACTAATAAGTAAATCCAAGGTAGACAGTTTTCGCGCTCTATTACGCACGTGACATGCGAGTTGGTACGTGCATTGTTAGAGAGCTTCACCAACTGCTCGATCTACTGCTTTGACGAACTGAAAGACAAATTGTAGTCAACACATCGCCAGTAGTAGGGCAGCTGCTCTATCTCTGTGGACATTCTTTTTCCATGATTGATACATGGAGTGCGAGCGCCATCCGTGAAAATCGGAACGATAACTGATTCGTCCAAAATGGACGGCACATTTGCTTCATACCAGTTTTAGAGGTCAGGTGGTTAATGATTGCTACCACGCCATAATTGAACAACTCCGGAGAAAGTCAGTGAGCCGGCTGCCTTGAATTAGTTGTCGAATCTTGAGGTACACTTCAGATTCGCTTGGTGAGTTTAGTGGGATGAAACAGGCTATGAAACTGGGTATACTGCGCGCATAGATTGACGGTGAAGGCTAGCTGAACTGCAAGTATAAGTGCTCAACCCACTGGTCCAAAGGTCTCTGCTGACTGGTGATCGGAGAACCATCCGCGCAGCAAATAATCTCATTGATCCTAGTCGATATGTGATAGCCACATGAATGCGAAGAGCAGAAACGGCGACAAATGAGTACTGTGTAGAAGAGCTTATGGGTAAGTCGCAGCCGATTCCCACGATGATCCTTTGGGCGCATAGACACTTATCAACTGGTGAAACCAGACACACCGAATGCGTAAAAGAATATCCTGGCATTCGGATTGAACAGGCGCTAACTAAATAAAGTTGAAAGCCGCATGACGCATGTTCGCAGGGCCTACTTAGCAGCGTCAGTTAGTGGCCGAAAAAATACCCAACTGCTTGTGATGCGGAAGTGACCGGTTCGAATCCACGTAAACGCAGGCGACTTCGCAGTATACCCAGCTCATGTCTGACCGATGGTGATCGCATAGCAGCGAAACTGGCTGGCTTGCCGAATAACCTCCCCGTGATGCCAACTGGATGGTTCGGGATTTTCCCATTGCAGAAAATGATTCGGCGGCATTGTGCCAAGACGTGGTGGGTTTTCGCCTGGCAAGCGCTTTCCCTATAAAAAGCCACATCTGTCCGTTTGACAACACAGTGACGTGGCGGATGTGACTCGCCACTAAATAAAGTCACTTCCTTGCTTCATGCTGGCGAAACATTGTATTCCAGAAACTTAATGCTAGACTTTTGGGGAGCATTGGGTCCCTGTTGGACAAACGAACAAACGAAAGGCGTATGAAATGAGCAAGCAGTCATCGGCTCCCAATGGGCGCGATTTTTTGAATTCGATCTGCTGCCTTGGGAGCAGGCTATTCGGCCAAAGGCTCGGGGGTGTCCCCTACGACAACACCCTACTTCGGCTTAGGCAACCGGGTAGTATCTCGCCCTCTAACAAAACCATGGACTCCGATGTGTTGGGATTTTTACGAGTTCCGTACTTTCTTTTGAGTCCCATGGTTTCTGATGGCTCTACGTCTATTAGCAGACGGTTGCAGATATATAAATGTATGTATGGTCAGACGGATTTACCTAAGCTCTCTTAAATTTGAGGAGTCGGCTCTTGTAGGTGAGTTGCCCGGTTAACGAAACCTTGAGAACAAGTAAATTTTCGTCATAGTTCCGATTCGCAAAAAGAAATAGTGCTCGGAATGCGTCAGTAACAGTGATAACAGTCGGATCTCCATCTCATCTGACTGAATCTCGTCCGCAAAAGTTAGATTTGCAAAGAGTACAACGAACTTCACCAAACTGAGCTGGTATGATCATATCTTGACTTAATTTCAGTTATTGGAACACCACCGAGTATACTGGCGACTAAATAGTTTTTGATTAAAGGTATCTTCGACACAGTAGGTCGATGCGCCCTTTGCGATTGTTTACTTAGGAAAGGTGTGTTGCAGAAATACTGAATATTAGGAGAACGCTTATGTGTGTAGCTCAGGTAATGAGGGCTTATGCCACTGTCGCCGCCACTCGATATCTCCAGCGACGAAACAAAAATAACTGCTATGACCTTACCTTCTCGATTTTGCTATTGTCGAAGCCATGGAAACTGCTGGCAGTCGAACTGTTTGCTGAGCTTGGCAAATTTGTTACAACGTTACGTCACCAATGGAGATGACATCATCCGTGCGTTGTTAAGCAGCGTGTAGCCTCTCATCAATGCGTCTATACGCTGCGCTGCTTTGTACATACGTAACAACGCACTGATGATGTCACCTTGATTGGTGATTGCAACAAACTTGCCAATCTCAGCGAACAGTTCGACTGCCACCAGAACAACCTCAGCTAGCAAGTTCGCTTTTATTCCAAAGAAATTGCGTTTCCATGACTTGAATTAGGTGCAGTTTCCAACGAGATTATCCTAATCGGTGATACCGTACAAACCAGCCAAGCCGCAATGAACAAATGAGCACCAATAGATAACAGTTCCTAACTTTGTTTTAACCTTCAAAAGTTGTCACTTCGTAAAGGACTGATAAGCTAATAACGCTGTGCGAAAAGTGGTGGCTAAGTCACGCACTGCGCATATCGTGCGAGCATTTACCACGGTGCGATCTATTCGCTCGCGTAAAGCCGCGCCGGAAGAAATCGCACGGTGGTGCATGTAACGCATGGCGACAAAACGGCAAGACGTTGACCTTCAGTCTAGATGTTGTCGACCCGTACGCCTACCGGGTTAGGAAGTCAAAATGAAGAACGCCTTTAGTTGGAGACTCTTGAAAACATGGCGAGGAATCATACATTAGGGAAATTTTGCATTGATTTATGCATTAATTCTACTTGTCGAGTCGTATTCACTAAACAGGCAGAGGTCAAACAGGGCGAGAAAACACAAAAATGTACCTATTGCCCACTTGATCCGTGTACTTTAATGCAAATTCATTCCGTGGTTTCTGATGGTTCTGTGTATATTGTATATGCATCATACTGAGGTTGGTGTTGAGTATATATCACACTTCAATGCAACTGGGCTACACCGACTTACCCTTGAACTGGATCTCCTTAATCTGGATACAAAGGGTTTCGCAATTTGAGGTGCTCAGTTTTGTTTCGGTACTGCATATTCCGCGTCTATTTTGCGTGTGTATTTCCTTTAAAATCTGTCGTTTTTTGATATCCCCGGTGTGTCTGCGCTTGATGTGAAGGTTGAGAAGGTACTTACCTGTCTAACGACCTGCACCTCGATTACTGGCTCCAGGAGACTGTGAGCCGTTGCTGGTAGAGGGTCGTCGCAACGAGATTGGACCTTAAGGTGGTACGACGGTTTGAGTACCCCTTGACCTACTCAGCTATACTTGGTGGTGCCTCCGGGCAGTTTGAGAGCTACTCTTACGAGGTTGGTCAATGGTGAGAGGTCAGACAAACTCAGTCTCCTGGTCCCCCAGGTTTGGGGTTTGAAATGAAATGGCGTCTATTTCTGTAAAACTAAATCCTTTCCACCTCCCCGCTGTCTTGCGGACAGGCTTTTGAGCCAAAGGCTTTGGATGAAGATCTTAACCGTCCTTCTGTCTAGGTCTGGGCGCCCTGGCAGTATCCCAGCCCACATACAACCATGACAACTTTTTCAAACAAACTTTATCCTGCATCGGCCGTCGCGCAGATTATCAAGGGTCGCCTTATCTGCTGCATACAGCAGGGCGGATAAGCGAAAACATGCTACTGCTGGAGCCTCCCTTCTTTATGTTCCACCTTTTTCTCTTACTCCCATCCCGACCCCCATTACTAACCTTCCTTCCGTAATTCCTAGCTTAATTGACAGCAACCGAAGTTCCACTGGAGTAAAATCATCTACAGCCACCTTCTTGCGACACGCACCGGAGGTGTATCAGCAACAGTCCCTTATAAAGTCACACTGACTCGTTTCCATGGAGACGTTCAACGTTCGCACTCTAAGAGAAATAGGCTAACAGGCTGCACTCGCACGCACCTTGGACACACTGGGTATTGATGTGCGTTGTGTGTCCGAAACTAGGATCAATGACTCTAATGGGGATGTTGAATTAATTGCACTCGGCTTATCCTCTCGTTTTTGGTTGCACGCATCCGGAGACGCCGATGCAACACTCACGGGTCAAGCTGGTGTAGATATCATTCTAAGCTCCAAGACTGAGCCATCGTTGGTTGATTGGATTCCGGTGAACAGCCGTTTAGGTGCAACCCGTTTAATGACATCAGCTAAAGTTGCTTCACGAATACAAAAAGCTGTTTGTTTGTGACTTCCGCTTATGTTCCCACTGACTGCTGTTCAAATGCTGTCAAGGACACATTCTATCAAGAACTGAACACGCTGCTACGCAGTGCTACTAGTTCAGATATTATAGTACTTGCAGGGGATATGAACGCACAAGTAGGGCGTCTGAGCTCTTCAGAAGCTCAGCTGGGTGGTAATTGTGAACTTAACTCCGAACGGACTGACAGCGGTGAGCGTCTGCTGCAACTGTGTGCGGAGCACCAGTTGTTTCTTACTAGCCCTGCTTTTAGACACAGTGGGCGCCGAAGTGCCACTTGGCGTCCACCTGTAGCTGGCCAGCGATGGACCCAAACTGACCACAGCCATAAGTTACAGGTGGCGTGGTTCCATCCTGGATTGACGCTCGTACTGGAATACTTGCGTCGACTCTGATCATGCCTTGGTACGCTGTCATTTCCTCCATGGACTTTACCGGGAGGCGTACCAATCGTCCGCTACGATTGGCAACGGAGGAATTGTCTCAGCCCTCGGTCAGGAAAGCCTATCAAGAAGCACTGCGTACCCAACTTTTGCTGTCTTGTCCTAATGACACTGACCTTCAGTGGAACAGAATCTCGGCCGCCATGCACGACGCAGGAGCATCTGCTTGTGGCACTATCAATCGTCACTGCAACAGTCGCTGGATATCGCAGAGGTCGGTGAACCAGTTGGAATCCAGAAGAAATCTCCCGGCTGGCTCTGAGCACAATGTGACCGGACGGGCTGTTAGGCGTGAACTAAAGCAGAGCCTACGTGCTGACAAGGAAGCCTGGTGAATCAGTAGGGCTCAAGAAATGGACGAGGCAAGGGCAGTAGGCAATTACCGCAAGCTCTTCCAGCTGATCCGCACCAGTGGTCGCAGGAAACCAGGCGTCAGTGAGACAGTCAGAGACAGCGCGAGTGTACTGATACACCATAAGGGGCGCCGTATGGCTCGTTGGGCGGACCACTTTCAAGATCAGTTCAGCCGACCCCCTGCTCCCGGACCTCTTTCTAATCAGCTGATGCAGGACGAGCCATGGACGGTTAGTTTAGAGCCTCCGTCGGAGGCCGAGGTCCGAAACGCGATCACAGCCCTTAATCGTTTTCGTGCAGGTGGCCCGGATTCCCTCCCAACTGCACTATTAAAGGATGGATGTGAAGTCTTCGGCAAAGCACTGACCTCCCTATTCGTACGTATGAAGTGTCTCGGTTGATTGGAGCAAATCGATTATAGTGGCAATATACATGAAGGGCAGTCGCACAGACTGTTCTAACCACAGGGGCATTAGCCTAACGCCAGTTGAGACGAAATTACTGGCCTCGATTATCGTTCGTCGCCTCACTGCAGAACGGGAATCTCGGATTAGGGAAGAGCAAGCCACTTTCAGCCCAGGGCGTGGCTGTATAGACCATATATTCACTTTGAGGCAGGTGCTAGAGCAGCGCCATGCATACCGCAGACCGACAATAGCTGTGTTCCTCGATTTCAAGAGTGCGTTCGATTCAGTCGATCGATCGATTCTGTTCGAAATACTTGCGCGGAAAGGTTTTTCCCACGAAATATGTGAACATCCCACGTGCTATATACTCGAACACTACAGGCCGCGCCAGGATCTACGGTGGCCTATCGGATAGTTTTCTGACCACAAGTGGCGTTCGTCAAGGTTGTCCGATTTCCCCATTTTTGTTCAATTTCATTGTGGATTCTATCACGGAGTGTTCCCTTGGGAAATCTCACGATGTAAGCGTTGAAGTGCTTCCTGGAGAAAGGTTAGTTGATTTTGATTCCGCGGACGATATGGCCTCGCTTTTGGACTATGTGGCGGAGGCCGCACAATCAAGCCTGAATAGCCTGTCAAGCGTAGTCCCATTATTTGGTATGCGCTTCTCACCTTCAAAGTGCAGTGTTGCTGTAGGACCACCAGCCACTTTATGATCCTTTGACCCTTGATAACGAGGAACTCGAGGTGGCTGATCAATTCACTTTCCTTGGCAGCTGCATCAGCAACGATGGGCACTTCACAACTGAAGTCAATTCACGCAATGCAAAGGCCAGAGCTGCTTTCTTGAACCTGTGGCATCTTTGACGACAGGGAATTTCTCTCCGTCTGAAAGGCCGTGTATACAAGGCTGCAGTGAGGGCCGTTCTGCTCTAGTGTAGTGAGACTTGGCCCCTTCGGTCTGTAGATCTGAGGCGCATTCAAGTCTTTGATCATCGTTGTCCGCGAAGCATTGCTGGAGTCGGATGGCACCAGCGTGTCCGCAACGATGATGTACGTAGGCGAGTACTAAGTGGCGATAATCATGCTAGTTCTCTAGAACAACAGATAGCACTGAATAAGTTGCGTCGGGTCGGGCACGTGCTACGTATGCCTGGTCACCACTTACCTAGGAGGGTTGTAGCGCTTGTACATATCTTTCTTCCCAATTGTACTTTCCTATTCTCATTTCTATTATTATTGTACAATTTTGTTTTAACTGACCAACAACCGATAAACACCTTTTCGGGTTTCGATTCGCCTTCTGGTTTCGGCTCCGTGTTGTGCTGTTTGTCGTCGTCTGTCTGCTGGCCTCGTCCATGGATTATCGGATCTAACGCGTCGATTTATTGTGCCGACTAAGTTCCGTCTTCCGACCAGATTGTGCGACTAACTGACAGCCTAGCGAAGATCGTGCTTTACCTAAGGTCAGCTACAGCATTCTTATTTATAGACTGAGTTATTATATGTAGTTAAGCCCTTTCCGTTTGGCCTTTCCACTACATATTTGGTGACCCCGTTTTGGTTTTTTTTTGAAAGCTCAGAACTCCTTTTTTGTGAATTGACTATGTCGGACCACGATTCCCGCACTGACATTTCAGAAAATTTTGTTGGTTTCTCCTTCCCTGCCTTCGATTCATCTAAGCCTCACGTGTGGTTTTTACAATTGGAAGCTCTTTTTCGCATACGCCGTATTACTTCTCAGTCCTTAATGTTCGCACATGTCACTGCCCAGCTTCCTACCCACATCGCAACTGACCTTATAGATTTGCTCGATCCGATTCCGGCTGACGCACCTTACGATAAATTCAAAGCCGCCGTATTAAAGCGCACCACGGCCTCCGACGAAGCTAGACTTCGACAATTACTTTCCGGTCTTGAACTAGGTGATCGCACGCCGTCACAACTTCTCAGGCACATGCGTACGTTGGTCGGTTCCTCTAAGGTCGATGACACGATTCTGCGACAGCTCTGGACGAAATGTCTTCCATCGAACACCTCAGCTCTTCTCGCCGTCTTCGCAGATGATTTGTCTTTGGACAAGCTGGCTGAAACAGCAGACAAAGTTCATGAGTACTTTCATAAACCCTCAGCATGTCACGCAGTTGAACCGACCACTAACGCGGATCTTAGAACTGACCCGATTGAAACCATTTCTGAGAGGTTATCGAAGCTGGAGCTCGCCATCTCGAACATTAATCGCTACCGTGGTAGAAGCCCTAGACGCTCCTCTCGAAGTAGACGTAGTCCCGCCAGGAGCTCGAAACGTCATTTCTGTTGGTACCACTACCGTTTTGGCGATGATGCAAGGAATTGCCGACCTGGTTGTAACCATCCGAAGTCATTCCACAAACCGCAGCAGGGAAACCTCCACGCCAGCCAGTGATGGCGACGGCTGCGTCTGGCCAATCTTACAGTCGCCTACTTTACGTCTACGATTCCTCAACCAATGTGAACTTCTTGGTTGACACCGGTGCCGAGGTTAGTGTTATTCCTCGTTCCGCAGTAAAACATAACCTAATTCCAACAGGACCAACATTGTGGGCGGCGAACAATACCAAGATCCATACATACGGCCAGAAAATGTTGGCTCTTAACCTTGGTCTTCGTCGAAGTTTTCCCTTTGTTTTCCTCATCGCTGACGTCCAACGCCCCATCCTTGGTGTTGATTTCCTTACCAAGTTTGGCCTGATCGTGGACCCGCGTAACCGTAAACTATGCGATAGTTTGACATCCTTGTCCGTTTCGGGTAAAGTCACTTCGATCAGTTCGATCGGTCTTCGCTTGGCATTGCCCGCCAACAATGTGTTTACCAAACTATTACTGCAGTTTCCTGCTCTTTGTCAATCGTCTAATGACTTTCCTGAGCCTAAGCACGAAGTTACGCACCACATCTTAACAAGTGGGCCGCCAGTAACCGCCCGACCTCGACGATTACATCCAGACAAGCTCGCTACTGCCAAGGCAGAGTTCGAACATATGCTTAGTCTCGGTATCGTTCGTCCTTCCAATAGCCCATGGTCCTCCCGCTTCATATGGTTCCCAAAAAGTCCAGTGGCGACTGGAGACCTTGCGGAGATTACCGTGCACTAAACAATGCCACCGTCCCTGATAGATATCCGGTTCCGCACATCCATGATTTTTCAACTGGTTTACATGAAAGAACAGTTTTCTCTAAGATTGACTTGGTGCGTGCATACCACCAAATTCCGGTTGCTCCCGACGATATTCCGAAGACCGCTATAACCACGCTATTTGGTCTTTATGAATTCGTTCGCATGCCACTTGGTCTACGAAATGCCGCACAGACTTTCTAAAGGTTTATCGATCAAGTTCTTAGAGGGCTCGACTTCGTCTACGCCTACATTGACGATATTCTTGTGGCCAGTTCCAATCATGATGAGCATCTGTCACATCTCCGATCGATCTTCGAACGCTTTGCTCAGTACGGCGTTACGATCAATGTTGACAAATGTGTTTTTGGCCAAGGTTCGGTTGATTTTTTGGGCCACCGAATTGATTGCAATGGCATTAGTCCACTCCCCGAGAAAGCGCGAGCGATTGCAGACTACCCCATGCCTCAATCTTTCAAAAGTCTCCGTCGTTTTCTCGGCATGGTGAATTACTACAGCCGTTTCAGATTGCTCTGGGCTACTCCAGTCATTGACCGATTTACTTAAAGGCAGGTCACGAAAATTTGAGCCAACTCAGGAAGCTATCGATGCATTCGACAAGATCAAGCACGCGTTGTCCAACGCTACCGCGCTTAGTCATTTGAGGACTGATGTTGACGCCACTCTGATCCTCAAGACTGATGCATCTCAGACCGCCGTTGGGACTGTTCTCCAGCAGGTAATCAAAGGTCAACCTGAGCCGCTATCCTTTTTCTCTCGTAAACTCCAGCCAGCACAGACGCGATACAGCACATTCGGTCGAGAACTTTTAGCTATCTACCTCGCTATCAAACATTTTCGGCACCTGCTTGAAGGTCGCACATTTACCATTCTTACAGACCATAAACCACTTGCCTTTGCTTTCCGTGGTTCATCCGACCGTTTCTCCCCCAGAGAAATTCGTCATTTGGATTATATTTCACAGTTTTCTACCGACATTCGCCATGTCGATGCTGCCAATAACGTTGTCGCCGATGCCATGTCGCGTATATGTCTTCACGAAGTTTCATGGCAGAAGATTAAATTAGAAGACATAGCAGCTCATCAGGAAGGAGATCCTGAGTTTGTGCAACTGAGATCAAATCTGTCGATCAAAATATCACAGTTGCCAATCCTTAACTCAGACTCAAAAATTTACGGTGATATTTCTACTGGCAAGTCCAGGCCTTTTGTCCCTCAGCAGTACCGCCGAATTGTCTTTGACCACCTGCATGGAATCTCACACCCGAGCATCCGAGTCACCGTCAAGCTAATTACTGATCGCTTCATTTGGCACAACATACGCTCCGAGATCCAGCAGTGGGCCAAACATTGTATCACTTGTCAAACCAGCAAGGTCCACCGTCAAACGATTACCGTTCCCGGCACGTTTGCTCTTCCCGACGCTCGTTTCAAACATGTTCATCTTGACATCGTTGGACCCTTGCCTCCATCCAACGGTTTTGTCTACTTATTGACATGTGTCGATCGTTATACGCGTTGGCCACTTGCCGTGCCTTTACGTGATGCTTCTACAGAACCGGTGGCGCGAACAGTCATTGAGAATTGGATTTCCGTCTTTGGCACACCAGCCACTATTACTACCGATAGAGGGTCCCAATTCAATTCGGCCTTGTTTCGTGACATGAACCGCTTGCTCGGTTGTTCTCACCTACGGACAACCGCCTATCACCCAGCTGCTAATGGCATCGTTGAACGTTTCCATCGTTAACTTAAAGCTGCACTTACTGCTTCACAGTCGAACTCACAATGGTCAGAACGTCTACCGATTATCTTGCTTGGTATTTGTAACACCATTAAAGAAGACATTGGCTGTTGTCCCGCTGAGTTGGTCTTTGGCACTACTCTCAGGCTTCCTGGAGAAATGGTGCTAGACTCAAGGGTTACTGGAGAAGTTGATCCGACCTCGTACGTCACACGCCTGAGGCAGCACTTCAGTACAATTCGTCCAACGCCACCTCAAATCAGTCCTCGGAGTCAACAGGTACACCCGGATTTGCGCACTTGCCCCTTCGTTCTCGTGCGCGTCGATTCCGTCTATAAACCTGACACCGCCTTACGAGGGCCCCTTCAAGGTTGTTGCTCGGAAAGAGAAGTACTTCGTGCTGGATAGAAATGGTTATCAGGATACTGTGACTATCGACCGCCTGAAGCCGGCGTACATCGAGTCGTGACCTATACCGAAACCCACAGACATTCCTGTCACCGACCAGCCCACCTTCCCAAGTACGCCTCCTATTCAGCCCATGTCTGACACCCCTGTTCCCTCTTCTGCACCCCAATCATCTCATGACACAAACTCGAAATCGCATCTTCGAACACGCTTCGGACGTACAGTTGTTCTCCCTTCCAGACTAGGGTAAATGATACCCAAGTAGCGAGCTTTCGTCTCAGTGACTCACGCTCTAGGGGGGGAGTTCTGTAGCGCTTGTACATATCTTTCTTCCCAATTGTACTTTCCTATTCTCATTTCTATTATTATTGTACAATTTTGTTTTAACTGACCAACAACCGATAAACACCTTTTCGGGTTTCGATTCGCCTTCTGGTTTCGGCTCCGTGTTGTGCTGTTTGTCGTCGTCTGTCTGCTGGCCTCGTCCATGGATTATCGGATCTAACGCGTCGATTTATTGTGCCGACTAAGTTCCGTCTTCCGACCAGATTGTGCGACTAACTGACAGCCTAGCGAAGATCGTGCTTTACCTAAGGTCAGCTACAGCATTCTTATTTATAGACTGAGTTATTATATGTAGTTAAGCCCTTTCCGTTTGGCCTTTCCACTACAGGTCTTGTCCAGTCTACCCGGTGTTGGGTGACGCAAGGCTCGAGGTGGACAGAAGTTGACTTGGCAGGGGGAAATGAAGTTACTGACGACCAAACTGGGTGCCGTTGCTCCGTCTGGTTTTCCGGGCTGGAGTCCACGTGACTCGCCTTGTGCTTGGCCCGAGACTTTACAGGACATGGCTCGCAACCGACACCAGTAGCGCGTCTGCTACCGTCTCCTAATCGGACCCAGTATGGAGCGGACTACGGCCCATCCACCGAAATGCGTATGTCTAGGCAGAATGATTTCCCACAGTTAGACAGGAATGCTGCTACTGTGCATGTTGATTGAGTGTGGGCTGGCTGTGTGGTTGAAACGTGGTTCCCATCCACATGCCTCGCGGTCTTGTTCCTTCGGGTTTACACTGTATTTTGGGTGATTGGATGGAGCTGTGGTTGGTGCAACGCAAGCGCAAGCGTTCTGTGGCTGTCCTATGGAACCCGAAGTGACAGACAAGTCCGAAACCCAATGCCACCAACCATGTCTATTGTACAGGCAGCTGCCATTATACTACTTGTATTGTGCTATGTTGGGGTCAGTCAGAAGTCGCACAGAAATTCAACCATCCAGTCAGATGGATCAAAGCTTGTAAAACAGATGAAGTCCAAATAAGGTAGCAGGAAGGTAGCGCTTTTGTTCAGCATTATCACTTACGGTGCAGACGTTACATAACTCTCGCTTTGAAGCGTACAGTCTGCAACGTCAACCTCCGCTCAATAGTAATCTACGGTTGCGGAAGCTGGTCACTCGTATCGACAAACGCAGCTGGGAACTATTGAAGCTGGGTGGGATCCGATCACGGTGCGATGTTGCTGTACCTACTCGTGGACAATGAATAGAATTGTTTACCAAAACCCGCCCGCTACGTTCTAAAAAACATTGGAACACTGGAATGTAGAGAGCAGAAGGAAAAATCCTTTGTCAGCTCCATCGTCTCCCGTTCGTCAGGGATCAAGGTGGATATTGCAAGTCGGTTCCAATGGAACCGCTGCATTGACACAAGAAGCAACAAGATCCGAGTTTACTCAACAGGTAAGGATCCAATTGATGTTTGAAACATGACTCCGACTGCGCATCAACGATATACACAGGTAGATTATTCCATTCGTTCACTACTCTGGTAGACAGAGTGACATCACAACGGACCCGAAGTCTCCTTTGTTTGAACCATTTCCAATGGTGACCCTGAGTCGAAATGAAAGAATTGAGTGGAAAGAAATTCTGCAATTCAACTCCAAGTTTCCCTCTAACGATACGCCGTGTGAAAATCAAATCCCCGCGATCTAGACGGTAGGCTGGTGACTATAATGGTTACTTAGAAAACTCCTGCTCGCATCGACTAGGGCTGTCCACCCAATGATCTTAGGATAGCAAGACGAATAAAATATCTCCTTCTGTTTACTAATATACAATGAATCCACGAACTAAATAAACATAAAACTATGGCCCAGCTGAACACTTGGTCCTCTCGTGCGATTCGCCGGTACTGCTGTTTAGTAATATTAAACTTGGACGCAGCGATATTTGTTCCCTTGTTTACTTCATATTCTTACGAGTGACCGCATGCGCGCCTAAATGAAAGGGCTAGACGTAAACAGAAGGAAAGATATTGCAGAAATAAACAAGGTAAAACACGCATTAGAATCCATAAGACGCTAGACGAGGCTATAAAAAAGCAATTTAATAAGTAAATGATGACTGACGTACCGCGATACGCCTAGCGTACATTGCGACGGAACTGAGTTGTCACAGTGCGATCACGAGTAGTCATCTCGAGAGGCGTTCGCTATTCGCAGTCTAGGTCGAAATGCAAGGTCATGTTCAAGTCCAAGTTCAAGCGGGACAGGTTCATTGGTTCATTGGTTCGTTGGTTAGTAGAGAGCAGAAGGAAGTTCCTTTGTCAGCTCCGTCACTTCCCGGACATTGCGAGGGTTGCTGGGATCATTGCGGAACAAGGTTTAGCAGATCGCTATGGTTGTATTGTGGGCAGCAGAATCCCTGCGCACTCAGAGAGTGGGTAGCCAACCGTCGTTTGAAACCTTCCTCCGTCTCCGCATCGACGACAGCTTCTGGCAAGCTGTTCCAGTCATTCACTACCCGGGTGGATAGGGCCATATCGGACCGTACACGGAGTCTCCGCGGTTTGAAAAGTTTCCACCGGTGGCCTCGAGTTGCACAACTTGTGTTTAGACTAAAAAAGCGATTGCAGCTCACTCCCCAGCTCACCACGTAGAATACGCCGGGTGAATATCATATCTCCGCGGCGACGACGATAATCCAAAGAGAACAGGTTCAACCGTTGTAGCCGGAGGAGGTAGGATAAGTCCCGAAGCTCTGGAACGTATTTGGATCCACGCCGTTGAACCTTCTCGATCATGTCACGTTCGGACTTAGTGAGCGGGTACGCAGCAGGCAATCCGTATTTGAGAACTGGGCGTACATGAGAAGCAAACAGTAATCTGAAGAGTGCTGGGGTCAGGCGTGAAAAGGCTCTCCGTATAGCGTGAAGTATTCTATATGCGGATGCGACCCTCTTCCGGGTGTCCTCGGTTGATTTGAGATCAGGAACGATAAGAATATCCCGTGAGTGCTCCTTCTTCGCCAGGTCGTTGAACCAGACGTTGGCGAACTTTGAACTACCGTTGGACCTAAAAGCAAGACCGCATTGCACCCCGTCAAACAATTAATGCCTATGTATCCTGCTCTGGCAGTCCCTTCTGGGTCGGTTCCGTGAAGTAAGAAAGAGAAAACATAAACTCAGCAGGCAAAGGAGAAAGTAGAACGAGCCAAGCAAGTGGAGTACCAAGATATTTGAGGCATTAAAAAGAGCTGAATTTGAATGTCAGTCAGCTAGGAAAAAGAAACTTCAAGTTCAAATACAAGTTTAAGTTCAAGTGTTACTGGAACGATAGGATGAATCCCGTAAGTGTTCCTTCATGAGCGGGTCGTCGATCCAGAAGTTGATAAAGGTGCTTCGACATTTTGATGGGTCTAAAAGGTAAACACACGAAAAAGCTCCCTGGTCCACCAATTTAATGCCCACGTTCCTAACATTAGCTGTCCCAGCTATGTCAGTTACGTGAAGTAAGAGAGGAAGAAAAAGCGAAGGTAAGAGAGTAGGGGGAATCAGTCAAAGAAAAGAATAATACCAATGGCAAGGAAAAGTAAAGAAAATAGAATCCAAGTATGAAGATGGGAATTAGTCAGGAAAAGGGAAAGTTTCGTGTTGCCACCCAAGAGCGTTTAGTTGACGCGCAAACCCCTTAACCGTAGATTCCTTGACAACATTTTCTGGAAGCAGGTTCAAGCGCTCGATGACCCGTGGTGAGAACCGTGTCTCCGCTCTAACTCGATCGGACCGCGGTTTGTCCAGCTTCATACAATGCCCGCGAAGAACAGATAATCTAGCAGTACTAAATAGCATGGACAAATCAGGACCAACCTTCCCAGTCAAAATACGGTAGGTTAGGATTGGGTCTACTCTGATCCTTCGATAGTTCATTGACGGCATCCTCAAACTAAGTAGGCGTTCGGGGTACGTTTGCCCCCGTACTCCCTTGACCAACCTACTACCGACACGCAACACCCGTTCTAGTGCCGTTTTGTCCCGGACAAGGCATGATGGACGGGCCGGGACGCAATATTCTGGGTGGGGTCGCACAAACGCCGAGAAGAGCTCCACCAACACAGCAGCGGTTAGGGTTCCAAAATAACGACGGATAAACCACAACCTCCGGAAACTTTTACCAGCCACCTTCTGCCAGGTGTCTCCAGAGTGCAGTGTAGAACAGTGGCAGCCATCTTGGTCAACCTGATGAGTCACGTGAGGAAGTTTGCACCCATCCAGCACATTATTTGTGAAGGAATCAGACGCTCCGATACGCAGCACTGAACTCTTTGCCCGGTGTATGGGCAGAAACCACAAGACGGATCATTCCCAGAGTCACAGGACCAGCCACAGGACCTCCAGGGATAACAACCATATCCCAGAGCTTCAGTTCATCAGCAAATAAGAGCGATGGTACCTCAAGCTCCTCCGGCAATTCATTCAGGTATACTGAGAAAAGCAAGGGTCCTAGGACTGAGGCTTGCGAAACGCCGCTATGTAAAACTTGTCAAAACGAAAGACTTCTTCCCACACGAATACACTGTTCCGTTCCATCCAGAAAAGCTGACGCCTACCGGAGAGCGCGACCAGCTATACCATACGACCTCAACTTCAGTGAGAGTCGCGAATGGGGAACAGTTTCAAAGGCCTTGGCGAAGTCAATGAACACCATATCCACCGCATGTCCCCTGTCTAGGGCTTCAGACCAGCAAATCCGTCTGACACGAAAATCCTTTGCGAAAACCATGTTTCTTTACGCTAAGCCGGTTTAACCTATTTAAATGGTTCTCCACTGTATCTCGTACTAATTTTTCAAGGAACTTAACGACCACGTTTGTCAAGCTGACAGGCCTATAACTAGCCGGTAGGCCTTTGTCACCCCACTTGAAAATCGGGCAGACAACAATCTCCTTCCGTTGGGTGGGCAAGATACAGCTGTGGAGTGGCTTCTGAAACACACAAGTCAAAGGTCCACTGAGTTCCGCTGCCAATTCATGCAACAATTGTGAATGAACAGAATCTGGCCCGGAAGCCCTAATTGTGTTTACCTCTCTTAGCAACCGGAGAACTTGGGACTCAGTTACAGGAATTTCATTCAGACAACAGTCCTCAGAGACCCTTGAAGCTAACTCTTTGCAAGACGTATTTGTTTCGCGGACAAAGACGCTTGCGTACTGCTTACCAAGCACGCATGACTTGTCATAGTCGCTATAGGCATGGGTCTTATCTCCTCGAAGCAATGGTGGTATGGGCGATTTGGCACCGCAGCGTCGTTTAACCTAAGTGAAGAATTTCTTGGGATTTTTGAGGCAGTATTAGCCAAGCACTTTTCATACTGAAGCCGGGCCAACCCAAGATGCAGCTTGCACTCATCTCGAACCAACCGATACTTGTCAAACATGCTTTTCGACGGAGCTGTTCGGTATGCTCGCCGGCATCTAGGCCGCTTCTTTAGCAGGCCCTTCCCAGCGGAATCTATCCACGGAGGCTGCGCTCTCGATTCCCTTCTTTGTACCAGGGGATGTGAGGTGCAGAAATGTCTACGAGGTGAGCCTTAAGTTTTTCCCAGGCTATGTGAACAGTATCGTTCTCCGCTATCACACAACGCGATGACCTAGCTTTATCCCGCATCGCTTGGTTCCGCGGCCCAAATGTTCGGATACCAACTGGTAGTAGCTTGGCAAGGCCTGGTAAGAGCACACTGGAAAGACAAGCAAACGTGCTCGCTAGCGCCAAGAGGCGAGTCATATTTAATGTCATTTACAAAGTCAAGTGACTTAGCAAAAATAAGATCTAAAATGGACGGCTGCTGATTGCTCATGTACCTAGTGGGGAGGTCCACGAACTGGTGTAGTGGTACCTGCAGCGTCAAGTCCAGCAGTTCTGTACCGAACGATTCCAGCGTCGAACTGCAAGATAGATCATCCCAACAAACACCTCGGAGATTGAAGTCTCCCAAAACCAGACACTGGTTCGCAGAGTGAGTGCGTATAAAGTCAACGATTCCATTGGTGGTGCTCATACGGCTTCTATACACTAACACAACTGTAACCTGAACCGAGGAAGCGCAACTCAAGGCTGCATGAGCCTCAACAAATTTGTCGAAAGACTGAAAAACGCTGGTCCTCAATACGTCGATGTGCTAACTCACATAAAGAGGTACACCACCGCCTTGACGGCTAATGGAGCGGTCAGAGCGAAACACTGCGTAGCCAGGCAGATAAAATTCGCTATCTGTGATTTCCCCAGACAGCCACGTTTCAGTGGAAGCAAGTATATCTGGACGAGATTTGTCTACGAGCAGACCCACCTCGCACATCTTGTTCCTCAGGCCACGCACGTTACTAAGTACTACTTGGAGGGCTTCGGCACGGCCAGCCCTGGGTCGTGCGCAAGTAGTATAGCTTCTGGCAGGGAGGAAATGGACCGCCGGCTGACCACCTGAAAGCCCACCGATCGGAGACCTTGCTCGCCAGCTGCACGCCGGGCTTTTAGGTCTCTGGTGGCTTCCATTAACTTTAACGTATCCGCTAACGGAAGGTCTGGTCGCACGCTAACGTTGGTACCTTTGAGTTTGAAGGCAAATCTCAGGAAGGTCCTGCGCTCTTCTGGGGTGGAGAGGACCACCTTAAGCAGACGGGGTCGAGGCTTTGGTTGGCCAACCAGAACGTTCCCCAATCTGATGAGCTTCCTGACAGTAGCGCCAGGGAAACCTGGTGGTAAAAGCCTGGTCACGCAAACTTTAAGCCCATCAAGACCATCAAGCATGCGCTCGGTAGGAAGAGCTGCAGTGGATTCAGTGACGTTTCTGAACATCTCACTGCTATCCGTGTAAGAAGCGCCTCGACGAGGTGTATTTACACCGCATGCTCTACTATCCACGCCACGTGGTTGTCGTCTTCGGTCTCACATCGATGAGCCCGAAGACGACGGCACCTCAGGTATCACTGAGGGAAGTGCAACACCAGGTGGTGTTTCCAAAGCAGACGCTTGCTTCTTGAGCATTTGGTCACCTTCCGGTTTGGGGGCGGAGGGTATGCGCGCATTCCTTACTCTCTTACGCTTATTCTTTAATGGCTCAGGAGCCAGTGATTCGCCTTCCATTTGGGGCAGGTCAGCAATGCCGTCCGAGGCATCTGTGTCAGTTATATCCACGTAAACATTAGCGTCCGGTAGGATTAACTCCTCATCAACGGTTGGACTATCAGCAGAAGGACAGTCCGTTACAGCGTCCACATTCGCAATATTCAGGGATTTCATAATCAAATCCACTTAGAATTGAGCAAGACAAGTGAGGCAAGCTCGGCTAATGCCTTCTCGACAACTGTGCATCTGGACGATAGTGCTTTGAATTCAGCACAGTTGAAAGCCGGGAGCTTCGCTTTCTGAGCGCAAAAAACAGCACATCTAAACAGGAGGCTTTCCCTGGATGATAGCACCTGCTACTGATTCGCTCGGAGGCCGGTACAACTTTTGTGATACCTACGAAAGCAAACATCACACTGCATACTACCAGATGAATCTGTGACTGACCTTGAACAGGCAGAATTGCTGCAAGGTGCAGTTGACTCATCAAACGAAGACGCAAGGGGTTCATCAGCCTCGGTTTTTCTCGAGACGACCATGTTGAAGTGGAAAACAACACAGAATTTAAAAGCACGTATACAACGGTACAACTACCACAATACAAAGGCAAAACAGGGTGTAAAACGGGATTAAAAAGGGAACAACCGCAAAAGCGTCAGGAAGACGCTTTGGCAAATACCACTTTAATCGACCCAAGATATCTTGGATTAGAAGAAATTTGGCAACAGTTAAAGTTCGTTTCAAGTGTTTATTCAAACATTATTTTCCACGTTATTTCAACTAAAAATCTCGATCGTATGGCACGCCAAAAAATCGAGTTACCGCGTGGCACTCACAAGAAGGGAAAGGTTTGCTGTTGCCACCCAAGAGCATCGAGCCGGCTTGCAAAACCCATAACCGAAGGTTGCCAAACCACGTGATCTGGAAGCGAATTCCAGCGGTCTATAACTCAGCGCGATAGACGAGTTTCCGTCCTAATCCGATCAGACCTTGATTTATGCAGTTTTAGTGGGTGACCGCGGAGATTAGGTAACGTAGCGGGACTAAATAGCCCTGACAAGTCCAGGCCAATCTTACCCGTCAAAATACGATGGTGAGAATCAGGTCCCCTCTTATCCTCCCTTAGTGCATTGAGTACATCCCCAAACTGAGCAAGCGTTCAGGATACGTCTGTCCCCGTAGACCCTTCACTGACCGAGTGTCTACTCGCAACACCCTCTCCAAGTCCATTTTGTCTCGGTTAAGACATGGTGGACAAGCCTGAATACAATAGTACAGGTGGGGTCGGAAAAATGCCGAATATAGCTTCACAAACAATTTGGCAATTAGGATTCCGAAAGAGCGGCGGATAAACCACATAATACGGAACCCTCGACAAGCAGCCTTCTTCCAATTGTCTCCAGAATTAAGTGCTGATGCGTGTACGACTCCTAAATCAAGCCGCTGAGTGACAACGGGGTTTCACCAACGCTGACAACTTATCGGGTGGGAGGATTTGCAGCTCCGACTCGGAGAACAGAGTACCTTGCCCTATTTATGGGCATCAACCCTAAGGTAGACCATTCCCAGAGCCTAGCCAAGGCAAGCTGAATTGCCACAAGACCAAACAGAATAACCACAATATACTAGAGCTTAGGGTCGTCAGCAAACATTAGTGACGACACCCCTAGCTCTCCCGGCAATTCTTTTACGTAGATCGCGAACAACAATGGCCCTAATACAGACCACTGCGGAACGCCACTAAGGACAGGTTGCCTGAGCGAAAGGCTACGCCCCCGTAAGCACTGTTCCCACCCCTCAAGGAAGGCAGACACCCATTGAACGGCGCGACCACATATCCCGTAAGATCCCAACTTTAGTGAGGGCCGAAGGTGTGGAACAGTGTTAAAAGTGTCTACAGCGTGGTCACTGTCTACCGCTTCGGCCCAACTTTCGCGAGCTACAAGTGGATTAGTCTGACGTGAAAATCCTTTGCGGAATCCATGTTGCGCCACACTGAGTAGGTTGAAACTATTCAGGTGGTTCTCCACTGAAGCTCTTAGCAGCTCTTCAAACAAATTTACTACGCTTGGCAAACTGCCAGGCCGGTAGTTCGCTGGCCGAGCGCTGTCACCGCCCTTAAAAATCGGACAGATGATTGCCTCCTTCCATTCCGAAGGTAGGCTGCAGCTGTCCAGCGATATTGAAAACAAGCATGTGAGCGGACAACTCAGCTCAGTGGCCAATTCATGCAACAGCTTCGAATGAATTGAATCAGGACGGGAAGGTTTAGAGGGATTAATGCCTTGCAGTAGTTCGATGACCTGAGTCCCCGTTATGCTAAATTCAGCTAAGCAAGAATCCTCTGGAACGCTTGAAACCAATTCAACCTGTGGTACAGAGGTCGCCCGAGTAAAGACCCCAGTATACTGATCACTCAGTATTCAAGCCTTGTCATAGTCAGTTTGCGCATGGGTCCTGTCTGCTCGCAATAAAGCTGGTATAGACAGTTTTGCCCCGCTGCGTCTTTTAACTTAGGCAAAAGTTTCTTGGGATTAGCTGCGGCCGAGTCCGCTAAACCTGCTCGTACTGGAGCCGAGCAGTTTTTAGATGTTGCTTACATTTATTTCTAACCTCTCAATGACTATCATAGGTACTGGCTGATGGAGCTGCTTGGTAGGTTCGCCAGCATCTAGACCGTTTCTTGAGTAGGTACTTGCCTGTGGCATCTATCCACGAAGACTGTGCCCTTAACCATCTTTTCCTAATGAGTGGAATATAGGGAGTGGAAACTCCATAAGGTATGCCCTAAGTTTATCCAAAACTAACTCGACAGAGTCGGCCATCGAGATCCCACAGTTCAGAACTGAAGCCTTAGTTCGCATTGCACTAATTCCGCACGCCAAATATTCGGAAGTAATTCAACAGCGGTCTCTTGGTGCCTTGAAAGAACACATCGAAAGGATATGCATGCGTGCTCGCTGGACCCCGGAGCTGCACAGTATGAAACGTCAGACACGAAGTCCAGGGACTTAGTTCGTTTCCTTTTTCTCCCGAGTCTGTCACAGGTACGGCGACACGCACCCAAGGAATTGTCCTCCGTTTCGACAACAATACAAGGCATACAGCTACTTTACCTGGACATGAGCGGAAAATTATCAACTTTTTTACAATTTACTAACCGGACAAATCATTCAATATCTTGCAATGATACAATTCTTCCGCAGCATGTACCACTGAGTTCAATTTACCTAACCATATCTCTTCCACATATCTCTTGACTGGAGGATTTTCGTCTACGGAAAGCACATTCACTTGCCAATACAAAGCTTCAGCAATCAGTCATTCTAAGCTCTTCAATCCATTTGACCTCTCAAATGGCCGTGGTTTCCCATATTTCTAATCAATTTCACTTCATACCCCGGGGATCTGCGATTCTTTCTTCGGAACCTATCCTCCAAGACTTCAACATATTTCAACGTTTATTCTTCGAGAGTTCACGTGGTTCTGCAGATGATCAACACATCATATCCAGAAAGAATGCTTAGTTCCTGACCTACCGATCTGGCACAATAGAGGACCCAGGCACGCAATGGCCACTCGCATAACGCATCAGTCAGCAGAAAAGTGGGACGCAACTTAACTGCGAATAACGGAGCAAACAAACGTTCAACAAGAAACATAGCCAGTTACAGCTTGCCATTCAATGGATTGGCGGCAGTGTTTCAGGACGTGGTGGGTTTTCGCCTGGCAAGCGTTCTCCCTACAAAAAGCCACAAATGTCCGTTTAACAACACTGCAACGTGGCGAATGTGACTCCCCACCGAATAAAGTCACAGTCCATAACTTCACACTGGCAGCTCAATTAGAATCATCATACTGGATAGCTTGCTCTTCAGTTATCTTCCAATGGATCACTCAGGATTCTCAACCTATTATTAGTCGAGGTATGACTGCGATATATGGCAGAACGATTATGTCCAAACAAATGGATCCCGATCCCACTACAACCAAATCGTTGTTTCGCGTGTTCACTATGGCACAGTTCCAAGCATGGACATATGAACAATTTTCTACTGTCACTACAGTTCCCATAAAATGTCTGTACAGCTGTACGTACCTGATCATGCCTCAATTGGCGTGCCTCGCATAGTCGAAAATAAAATATGTATTTATTTATTTAAATCCAAAGTAGATACTATTTGGTTGTACATATACCTATTGGGAAAGTCAACGAACTGGTGCAAAGGCATTTGGAGTGTCAGTTCAAGGAAGTCTGCACCGAATGTTCCCAATGCCGAAGTGCAAGAAAGACCGGCCCAACAGTCTTCCGGAAGGTTGAAATCCCCTAGGACTAACACTTATTCGCAGACGGAGTGCGAATAAAGTCAAGCATCACCCTGGAAGAACTTCCAGACTTCTGTATATCACTAAAAATAAATAAATAAATATAGGTATATTTCTAGACAAGCGCTAGATGCTGTTCCTGCGTGGGATCAGATCAAATTGTACAAAACATCCATGCTCATGCATGGAAAAGAAATATCGTTCACAACTGCTTTTGCTCGTGTTTATCTTTCCGAAAAGTAAACCAGCGATAAATACGAACGTTTCGTAGGCCTGGACATTTTTGAAGGCAGTAGTTTGGGTCTCCGTAGCTTATGTACGAATTCTGCGCTTTTCACCTGCTACCGCTGCCAAACCTTGAGGTGCCTGATTCCATTAGTAAACGATCAATATATTATGCTAATGGATTGTGTTATTTTCGATGGAAAATGCACCACTAGAGGAAGTTTGATCCATTTTCTTTGGAGGTTGCGCCATCTCAAGCATGACTGGTTAGTGGGCCACAGGTGCTAAAGCACACAACTGTGCATTGTTGCTAGTTTAGAGCTCAATTTCTCTTAGCTGAGAGTCGGATGCAAGTGCCTGTAGTGTTAGACCAGAATAACACAATCGTTCCCCGGAGAAACGTCATCAGTTTAAGCACTTTGAGGTTATGTTATATATCTTAATGGATGTGCCACCAATGCTAATGAGCTAGAGCTGTCTTCTATTGATAATAGAGAAATGGGTGTCCAAAAAATTAGCGAAATGCATTCAGGTGGGATATAACACGAATGCCGCTTTGGTTAGGCATGATCACCTCATCTTATAGAGGTTGCACTTTCTCATTTATGACGGATTGTTGGGCCTCTTGTGTTAAAGCACACCATTTCTGCATCGCGTTGCTATTTTGAGCTCTAACTCTCTTGGTTGGGAGTCCGATGCAAGTGCAAGTGATATTCACCAGTGTAAAGTAATAGAAAACTGGGAGATCACAACAGCTATTAACTTGGAGGTTTCCTGGTGGGAAGCTTCCACATTGTCAGGCAAAATGAATGAACAGTAATATAACGCAAGCAGAGAAGATAACGGAAAACACGTGGGAGCTGGTTGTTCACCCACCATTACGCATTACGTATGTAGGCTTTGGAGCCAGATAAAGGTTAAAATTACGTACGAACGGCCAAGGAAAGAAGAAGTGGTGGTCAAAATATCTGGGTGTCTAGCTTTCCAGGTGACAGGGGCCTCACTGCCGCATGGTTAGCTTGTTGCCAGAGCAAGGGAATCCGGAAAAATTGTTGTGCAAGCATAAAGGATAGAAGAAAAGGATCTGGTTTTTCCTAATGCCTGTCTACCAGCGTTTCCGATAGTGATAGGCATACGTATAACTCAGATAAAACTAAATGTACGGGCCAAGAAAGCTTAAGTGGAGAGTAAATGCCTGAATATAGGTTATGGTGATTTGCTTTCGAGGTGGGTAGGTGGCCCTGTTATATAATCAGCGGTGTAAAATAGCGAGTACTTGAACCTATGGGAGGGCATCGGTAATGGGCAACTAGTAGATGCCGCTTACGTAGGCTAGTAGAAATACCAATAAAGCAGGCAATTTATACGATTATTTTAGACAGATAATTGGTACCTTACGGGTGCACCATATGTAAGCTGGGTAGAGGAAGTGCACAAAACAGCCGATAGGGCTTCAGCAGTCTGATCCGACGACTGTAATGTGCAGGTCCTCAGAACATCTAAGTTACAGCTCACATACAGTACAACGCCTCCGCCTTGGTGACCAACGGAGCGATCAGTTCTAAGCAGCGCGTAGCTGGGTAAATATACTTCACAGTCCGTGATATCCGGAGACAACCACGTTTCAGTGAAAGCAAGTATGTCGGGACGAGAGTTGTCTACAAGTAGATCCAAGTCGTGCACCTTGTTTCTTAGGCTACGCATGTTGCTAAGTACCACCTCAAGGAAGTTGGCACGACCATCCCTGTATCGTGCGACATCAGGATGGGTTCTGATAGGGCGGGAAGTAACTTCCGGCTGACCACGTGAAAACCCACCAGCCGGAGGCCTTGCTCACCATCCGCCCGTCTAGTTTTGAGGTCTTTGATAGCCTCCTTTAACTTCCAACTACCTACCAGTGATAGGTCCGGCTGAACGCTGACACCACTACCCTTAAGTTTGAACGCAAACCACAGTAAGGATTTGCGTTCCTCCGGGGTAGAAAGGACTACGCGAAGTAGTCGAGGTCGTGGATTTGGCGGAGCCATATGGACGTTCCTTAGTCTGGCCAGCTTTCTGTCAGGGACACCAGGGAAGCCAGGTGGAAGCAGCTCGCTGACACACCGTTTCAGCCACTTGATGTCATCCAAGATACGTTCCCATGGGAGAGCGGCCGCAGCTTCAGTAACATTACGGAATATAACGCTACTATCCGTGAAAGAGTCGGCACGACGGGGAGTGTTTACCTCACGTGCCTTGGAGTTGCCGCCTATACCAGCTGTTTTCACCACTGGCGGTGGGACTGTCCCTGTCTTCATAAACGACGCCGAAGCAACGGTAGCACAGGTTTTCCGCTCTATTGCCGGCGTCTTATTAGTTCCCGGGTCTAAAGCCCCTTCCAAGTTTTACGAGCAAATCTAGTCCGCTTCTTCATGTGGCTCAATGGAGCAGGGGACGTTGACTTTGTATCGCATTGAGCAGTTACCAAAGCTTCGTCAGAAGGGGCTGGTTCACTGGCATCAGAGAGAGTCAGCATCTTTGGAATGTTCTGTGTACAATCGTCAGACGACTGTACGACTGTCAAAGACGGCATCTTTTTTGATGCAGTGGCAACTAATTCTCTGGGTTTAGCAGAGAGCTTTTGGTATTTCCGCACCCTATTTTTATTCACTTTGATCGGCTCATAAGGACAGTCAGCAATGCTACCTGGTTTGACCGGTAGGATTTGCGACTTTAAGGCCGAGTGACAGACTCCAGTGAATGGACCATCAGCAATGTTGCCGTCGATTGCAGTGCCTGCAAATGAAATATTCAGGGATTTTATAATCAAATCAATTTTCGGATCGAGCGACGCAATAGGGGCGAGGTTGGCTAGCGCCTTCTCAATATCTGCCAACCTTGAAGCCAGTGCTGAAAGTTTAGCCCCGGTGATAGTCGTGCGCGTCGATCTAGAGCGCAGCATTCAGTACAGCTGAAAAGAAAGTGAACGCTTGATGATAGCATTTTGTACTGGTCAGCTTGTAGGCCGGTACAGCTTATGTGATACCAGCGGCAGCAGACGTCAAAATGCATACGCCAGATATATCTGTTCCCGGCTCTGAACAGTTTACCTGTCCGCAAGCTGCGGTAGACTCATCGAACGAGGACCGCATAGCTCCATCCGTCTCGGTGTTTAGCGAGACAGCCAAGCTCATGTGTAAACCAGCGTACAATTACAACACGTATACAATAGGAAAACGACCGCAATAAAAAGGCAAAAGCTGGGTGCAAAACGGGAATAAAACTGTGCACAACCGGAAAAGTTACCGGTAAGCGCCAAAGACGCTTTGGTCAGTACTACTTTAATCGATCCAAGATATCTTGGATCAGAGAAAAGTTGACAATAGTCAAATTTCCTTTCACGTGTTTACTCAACCACTGTTTTACACGTCATTTCAGCTGCAAAGCTCGACAAGTATGGCACGCCAAAAATCGGGTTACGGCGTAGTACTCATTGAGCTTATTGCTTTGTACAGAGCAGGAGGGAAATCCCTTAAAGACCCAACGCTTCCGTATCTACTGGGTTTGTTGCGTGTCGTTGCATTATGATAAATAAACAAATAAATATTTTATTCTCGACTGTGCGAGGTACGCCCATGAAGGCATGATCAGATATGCACAACTGTTCAGACATTTTATGGCAACTGTAACAATGACAGTATAAAATTGTTCATATGTCCATAATTGGAACTGTACAATGGGAAAATGCGAAACAACAATTCCGATATCGTGAAACTGGGACCTCAGCTAATAATAGATTAAGAATCCTGAATGATCCATTGGAAGATAATTGAAGAGCACACTCACGGGAGATATGACAATACAGAGAGTTCATGCACAAGTGACGCAAAGGTCAACGGTGATATCGTAGAAGGCGATAAGACGACGGTATATGCAGATGTAGAAGTTCCAGTGTAACGAATCTATCTAGAATGGTGACGCTAGTTGACCCGCCATTGTGAAGTTATGGGCTGTGACTTTATTCGTTGTCAAGTCACATTCGCCACGTTACAGTGTTGTTAAACGGACATTTGTGGCTTTTTATAGGGAGAACGCTCGCCAGGAGAAAACCCACCACGTCTTGAAACCCTGCCGCCAATCCATTGAATGGCAAGTTGTAACTAACTGTGTTTCTGTTTGAACGTTTGTTTGCTCGGCTATTCGCAGTCAGGTGGCGTCCCATTTTTCTGCCGGCTGATGCGTCAGCCGGGTGCCTATTGCGCTCCTGTGTCCTGTCTTTTTGCATATAACGTGATGTTCCTCAAGGGTTCGTCGCACTTTCATTGACACTCGCAAGACTCCAGCATTATCAGCAAATGTTTATCTAGCAGCCGCTTGAAACGTTCCTAGGTTGGGGCGTCGGCAATTTCTTCCGGTAGGCTGTTCCAAGCATTCACCACTTTAGTGGATAGTTTGACGTCCATGCGAATTCTGTGTCTTCTGCTTAAGCAGTTTCCATGTGTGACCTCGTGTGGATCAGTCAGTGTTGGGGCGGAAGAATGGCTGTAACTCAAGCCCAAGTTCCACTCGTATGATGCGCCTAGTGTAGAAGAGATCACCCCAGCGACGGCAGAGCTCGAGGGAGAACAGATTTAGCTGCGGGAGTCGGATGGGGCCCGGGAGGTCACGAAGCGCAGAACAGCTTTCGATGCACATCTCTGAACCGTCTCCAGCAGAGCGAATTCAAACTTTGAAAGCGGATTGCTAGCTGGAAGGCCATTTTGTAAGACTAGACGGACGTACGAAGTGAACAATGGTCGGAAAATCTCAGGAGTCATTCCGGCGACTTATCTTCTTAAGGCACCAACCAGTCTCCTTCCGGTGACCACCTTCTTCAACGTATCCTTCGTCATTCTAAGGTCAGAAGTCACGATAACCCCGCGATCTCTCTCGTGGGTGGTATTTCCGAGGAGAAATTCACCAAAATGGTATGCACTGTATGGTTCAGTGCTACCCATTGTAAGAACAGCGCATTTGTCTCGGTTTACTGGCAGTTCCCACTTGATGGACCATTCGTGTAGCTGGTCTAGCGCCCCTTAAAATCTGCCCGCATCCTCAATGCTGAATACCGTTGACCGTAGCTTGAGGTCATCGGCGTAGCTCAAGCAGGCGGTTTGAAGTGCAGTCGGCAGATCGTTAATGTATAGTTTGAAGAGCGCCGGTCCAAGCACCGATCCTTGGGGAATGCTATTTATCATAGGCCCTGGAGCAGAGAGGGCTTGCTTTACTTGTACGCGCATTGCCCTACCTCCAAATAAGTCGGTAGTTCAGGAGAGATATCCTGTAATGCCAATTACATGTTTATTTAGCAGTCGTACATGTGGAACCATATCAAAGGCTTTATTGAAGTCAAGGAATATTGCCTCAACTTGTTTTCGGGCACCTATTGCTTCGGCCCCTGTTTCTCTGGCGATAAGTAAGTTAGTGACGCATGAGCTTGCTCTCCGGAAGCCATGTTGTGCAGGTGATATTAGGTTTAGATTAACACAGTGTAGCTGGAGGGTACACTTGACTGTTCGTTCCATGGTTTTGCACTCGACTGATGTCAGACGTATTGGCCGGTAGTTGACCGGGCCCTGTTGGTTTCCCTCCTTGTATTTGGGCAGGACGGTACCTGCTTTCTACACCGCGTATGGGCGGCCGACTGTCAGAGATTGCCGAAACACTTGACGGAGAGGGGCGGCGACGTGCTCAGCTATCGTTCTGAGGAAGACGGGATGCAATCCTTTCGGGCCTGGGGAGAAGTTCGGGTCCAGTTCGACGGGTCAATTTCCACTTGGTCCGTAGGGGCGCAGTGTGCAGGTAAACTGTTGTTGAGCAGCGGGGACTCCACTGAGTAAAAGAGGAATATTGCGCAGTTAATAGGTTCGCTTTTACATCATCACCTTCGAGAATGGTATCTTCCTAAACAGAGGATGGAGTAGGGATTCCACTACCATTTTTGGTATTTCGCTTCAAGTAGGCAAAATGTTTCTTGGGGCAGTTTTGGGCTTCCGTGGCCAGCCCATGTTCGCATTGTGGTTTTTGTCTCGCTTTCTCTGGGTGCAAAGGTTTCTGACAGTTTTGTACTCTAAATAGCCTGGCGTCAGTCCTGTTCTCTTGAAATGTTCCCATAGTTTTCGTCGTTTTCTCATTAGGGATCATACTTATGTATCATTCCATGGGGGTCATTTGTATGGTGGTCTGCTCTTGCAGTTTGAAACAAATTGTTCAATGAGCCGCATCATCATAGATCGCGCTCCAAGTATTATGGGATACTCAAGTCCATGTTAGTTGCAGTGGTTCTTAATCTGGGCTGGTCAGTTCACATTTGTAGGAAGCAGAAGGAAAACCCGTGTGAGCTCCGTCACCTCCCATTCATTAGCTGAATGACGCATGTTGTGGCTAAACTGTATTCCACGTGGGATTGTTACAGCTGCAGCGAAAACAGCGGAATCCAGGATTACACAACATGCATTCGTTTAAGCGTTCTTTAAAACATCCCTCTGTCAGGGCATATATCACACATTCAAGAAGATTGTTCCACTCCTTCCCAAACCTTGTGGATAACTCGACATCGGAGATCCTGTGGTTCCTCTGAGATTTAAAAATTTCTAGCTGTGCCTTCGTGTTGGACAATCTGTGTTTAGCTGGAACAACAGCCGCACCTCGTTCCCCAATTCGCCCCTTAAAATGCCTCTAGTATAAATCAGATCACCAAGGCGACGGCGCCAGTCCAAAGTGCACAAGGTAAACCACGTCGCATAGACACAGACATGGATCCGCGCCTCTGAGACTTCTTAATCAACTCACATTCAGATTTATTGCGTGGATGTATGACAGGTAGTCCGTGGACTAGTACTGCGCGAACTTGGAAAAAATGGAGCCTGAACTACTGCGGCGTCAACTTGTGGTACGACCTTCGTTTGGCACAGAGTATCCTGTCAGTTCAGTTTCAGTCGGGACTGGAAGGATACGATTATCCCGTGGGTGCTTCTTCTTCAGCGGGTTGTTGAAGCAGGGGTTGGCGGACTTTGTACTACTAATAGACCTAAAACCATGGCCGAATCGCACCCAGTCCAACTAATGCATGCCTACGTATCCTGCCCAAGCCGACCCTGCTGGGCCGATTACGTGAAGTAAGAAAGCAGTAAACTCACAAGGTAAAATGAGAAATTACAAACTGCTAAGCAAGTAGACTACCAAGATATTTATGGCATTAAAAGATGAACTGAGCCGTGCAGGTAGGTCAAGTAGGAAAAAGGAAAGGTTTAGGCTTGCCACCTAAGAGCACCTAGCTGGCGTGCAACATCCTTAACCTTGGGTTCCATAACCACGTGAGCTGGAAGCGAATTCCGTCGGACTTTAACTGGGAGCCACGGACGAGTTTCCGTCCTACTCCTGTCAGCACGTGCTTTAGGCATTTCAGTGGGTGACCGCGGAGATTAAATAACGTAGCACTGACAAGTCCGGGCCGATCTTACCCGTCAAATTGCAGAACTAAGAATAAAGTCCTCCATAGAAAATGTGGTAGACGACGGCTTAATATATTTATGGTGCTACACCGGTCGTCTACCAAGGATTCTGGGATGATGACTTCCCGTTCTCTTCCAAATAAATGCTAAGAAGCAGACCTCCACTAGTCCTTCGGTAGTGCACTGAATACGTCCTCAAACAGAACAAGCTTTCAGGCTACGTCAGTCCTCGTAGAACTTGTACTAACCGAGTGCTCATGACGCCGCTTCCGGCCTTCAACAACACAGCTTTAAGCACTTAGAGTGGAGGTCAATTTGTGGCTCCAATCATGTCACCTGTCCTGATAGACACCGATCACAAAATGAAGCTGCTCAGTACGTCTTATCTAAAGCTACCCTGATCGACGCCCAATTGCTGGTCCAAGGGTCTCTTCGAGTAAAGCGAAAGAGATCCAGGAAAAGCCGTAAGCTCTCTGCTAAACAGGTAGTTATAGTTGTCTCGGCACCGGAAACAAGCCAAGTGTCGTTACTTGTCAGACCGTCTGACGGTTGTGCAAAGGTGCAGATGTCAACACCCAATACTTGTCAGCAGAAGTTACCGGATATCTCGGTTCTCACCGAGAAGGCATGTTCTGAAGTTTTAGTTGACTGCACAAAGCGAAAAATCGTTGCTGGACCCTGCTCCCGTTATCAAAAATGAAAAGCAGAACAATCTGCCTTACAGCCTTTTGGTAGAATCGATGATCTGAAAAAAGGTAAGACATCGACAATGGAGTGAAAAACATTAGCTGCCGTGCTACATCATCGGAGGGGTTAAAGCTGTTACATCACGAGTGGTGAAGCCACCTGCTCCAATTAGCGATTCACAGACCCATGGGGTAAATACAATACGTCGTGGCGATGCCTTCACGGGTAGTAGCGTTATATTTCGTACCGCAGGTGAATATACTGCTGTTCTTTTCTGCTGATCGCATGGTGGACAACTTTCGATGGTTTAAAATGTGCGTAACGAAGCTTCTTCCGCCTGGTTTTCCAGGCGTTACTCTCAGGATACTGATTAGACTGGGGAGCGTCCCAGTTAATGTATCAAACCTTCAACCGCGGCTACTACCTGTGGTACTCTCTTCCCCGGAAGAACGCAGCGCCCTCATGCGGTTTGCGTTTGAGCGTAAAGTTACAACTTTTAGAATTCAGCCGGGCCTTCCGCTGGCCGATAGGCTAAAGCTAAGAGAGGCAACTAAGGACCACATAAGCAGGCGAGCGGCCAGTGAACAAGATCTCCGGTTCGTGAGTTTTCGGGTGGTCCGCCGGCGGTCCGTTTCCTCTCTACCACTGCCAATTCTGGTAGCGCACGATCCGGATCGGGAGCTAACGAGTACCTTCAGATAGTTCTAAGTAATGCGCGCAGCTTAAGGAATAAGGTGTACGAGTTAGATCTGTTTGTAGATGGGTCTCGTTCCGATATACACGCATTCACTGAAACGTAACTGTCGCAAAACATCGCGGATGGTGGTGCTGATCTATCTGGCTACGCACTATTTAGCTGCGATCGCTCCGCTGGCCGGCAGGGAGGGAGCGTTGCTATTTATGTTAGCTGTAAACTTGACGTTTTGAAGACTTGCTTATTGCGGTCAGCAGACAAAACATTTGAAGCTTTATCGGCTGTTATTAGCACGGCCTCGGATCAGCTTGCAGTTGTAATTGCGTATAGAAGCCCTGGGAGTGTATCCAAAGAGGTAATTGAATTCACTCGCTCCCAGTCCGCAGACAAATGTTTGGTGATGGGCGACATCAACCTCCCTGAGTTTTGCTGGGCAGAGCTTTCTTGCGGCTCAGCGTCAGACACATTCTGCGTTGATCTGCTTGAGCTTACGCTCCAAGTACCTTTGCATCAGTTCACTGACCACCACACTAGGTATAATGGCGCCTAAGTACCGTCTAGCTTAGACCTTGTATTTGCTAAGTCACTCGAGTTTGTTGATGACATTACTTACTGACCTCCATTGGGTTCCAGGGATCATGTTTGTCTGCACTGCAATTGTACTTTGTCTAGATGCTACCAGGGTACCGTTGAGTCTCGCCCGAACATATGGCACACAGACTATCAAGCAATGAGAGCCAAGGCTTCGGGATTCCATTGTGAGATCTCAGAAGACGATACTGTCGAGGTTGCCTGGGATAAATTTAAGTCTTACCTTACAGAGATCTCTGCTCCCTTCATCCCAGTCACAAGGAGAAAAGCGACACGGGCACAGCCACCCTGGAAGATCCCACTGACAGGCACCTCCTCACAAACAGGTCTAGATGTTGGTGGGCTTACCGAGATGCTCGGTCCACCTATACTTATGACAGATACCGTAAGGTTAGAAATAGGTGTAAGCAACACCTATGGTCTGCTGGACGCAAAATCGAGAAAGGATTAGCGGACGAAGCTTCAGAGAAGCCAAAAAATTCTTCGGTTATGGCAGAGCGCGCTACAGTTGGAACAGGTCAAATCTATTATTGATGCGTGATGACGGTACTCATGCGCATACTTTCTATGACAAGGCTTGAGTACTTAATAGGCAATATGCGGCAGTGTTTGTAAGAAAGACCTCTTCGACAGGCGTTGAGCTGGTTTGCAGGATCCCAGAGGTTTCAGGGCTATAAATAAATAAATAAATAAATAAATAGTATATTCTCGAATTTCCGAGACACACCTGACCAGGCATGATCAACGTTTACAAGCAATTTATGTTTCGCAACAAACACGTTGCTATGTATGTAATCGGCAATAAGCCGAAAGTTGTCCAAGCTTTGGAAATTGTAAAATTAATCTTGAGGTATAAATTCGTCAAAACATGACGACAAGTTGGGTTATAGTGGGCGTAGTAAAAACAGGCTGGGCATTCCGTTTGTAGAGAAAACTTGTCAGGAAAATATTACATTAGGATTCAGGTCGGCTTGCCAGTATGTAGTTGTGGGCAGTGACTTTATTCAGTGGCGAGTCACATCCGCCACGTCGCAGTGTTGTTAAGCGGACACTTGTGGCTTTTTATAGGGAGAACGCTTGCCAGGCGAAAACCCACCACGTCCTGAAACACTGTCAGAAATCCGTTTGTACACTAATGTAAAACTGGCAGAGCAGCTCGTCGACTGATTTAACACTCGGTTAACCGCCGTCAATTGCCTTCTAATTTCCTCTGTTAGCTGAACAGGTTATTTTTGCTCGCGGCGGCCATAATGGCTGAGGCCTATGGAGGGTTAGACCTTCGTCATCTTCGTGTCCAGGTGAGCAAAACTTCCGTTTCTTGCTTCTAGAATTTACAGGATTATGTATACTTCGCAGGAGTATAAAGGCGTCATGTCCAGCTACCATTACTGGACGACGGTCATGGTAGTGAGTGCATTTTTATCCACTTGTTGTACAGCCGTGTTCTATGTAGGTCCTTGGGGGTTTCTATGTCCTGTCCCAGGCACAAGCTCCTTCACATTCCGATCCCAGATCTCCAAGAAGTTCCAGACCTCGGAGAAAGGGAAGGTGAGAGACAAACAGGGCCGCAAAGAACAGACGTGGAAACAAGCATTATTTACGTACTATGGTCTAACATTTAGAGGAAACATATGATGTACAATGTGTAACAATGATTATGCTAAAAGTGTCTTTTGAATATTCATCGGAAGCAAAGCCCTATAGGTTGGTTGCTACCGTATACCTTGGATGCAGAGCGTTGCGCCGTTAAGCAAAGAAAACACAGGATCCGTTTGCTATGATGCAACTGTTGCGTGGGAAGTTTCGCTGGGGAGCGTAGAATATGCTGACCCAGGGAAAGCCAGTGAGTCTTTTGGACTCATACATGGGTAAGTTTCGCAAAAATAGCAGCGAATAATTGAGGAATGAACACCTTTAAATGAGAAGCTAAGGGGCGTCTCTGTACTGACCAGGTGAGAGAGAGTGCCGAATTAAAAAGCTAAGAAGGGCTAATTGACGGAAGGACCGCGAATAGCCAGAATATATGCGTACATTAAGGTTGCTGTGGACATCAGAACCTGAGGCCTAACCGCAGCAGCCAGAGTGCTAGGGTAATAGTGCCTGGCTGGATAGAGGCATGGACTGCTAGCCCGAGACTTGGAGTATTGCAGGTAAAAAATGCCTAAGACAATACAGCAAGTAGTGGGTAGATAAAGGTCTAGAAATGTGTGGCAGAAGAGCGGCTTATGCTGAATACCTGGATATGTTTGCACGACAGAAGAAAGCTAAGAGTGGTTTCGTGGTAGAATGGCAGCGGACAAGTAAAGCGCAAGCATACAAAGAGGTTGTTAGATAGTTAGAGCATAATAGACTACGACGCATCGACGTGCAGCTAATCAAATCATGCGGTGGTGTTAATGGAGTATAATTAAGGAGGCCTGAGCCGGGAGAAGCCCGTGAGAGAGCTGTACTACGGCCAATTAGGTGTCGCGGATGAGCAATGGCATTTAGGTGTGGCCTTATAATTGCTAGTGGACACCTAATTAGGGCAACAGACAGCAAGTGTATGTGATGCACGCAGTCCCAGGGATTAAAGCTTGGAGGGAAAAAGTGTGGACCTTGGCAGCTCAGTATATGCACAAAGATGATAGTAGCTTATGAAGAAGGACTGCTGCTAAACACGGGAGCCAGAGGTAAGACGAGGAACAGTTAGGGTCGCTGTAAGTGTGAGTATCAGTGATCAGCAATGGAATTTGCATGAAGCCTCTTAGTTGCTAGTGTATGCCCTTAATTACCCATAGTAAATCAGCAAAAAGCGGATGTATGTGACGCAGACAGCCACAAAGTATGTTCGAGATAGAAGAGAGCAGCTCTTAGCAAGCTCCAGAAATGCGTGGAGCCTACGATTACTAGTTGCTGCTAAGCAGAAGTGCTTAGGTTTAAGAGGATGGACAGAACATGGCGCTGCGAGAAACTTTCGGTGGCCTGATGTAGCCAGTCCATTAGGCTATTTGGTTACAAGTGGATTGCTACAGTGTCACAGAACACATCAACAAGCCAGCGAAGGTAAGTGATACAGACAATCTGGATTACAGGATGGAGAAACGAGGAATGTCTCCTAGTATCTCCAGATAAGCTCAAAGATGTGTGGAGCCTACAATGAATATCTGCAGTAAACGTAACGAAGATAAGAAGAACGAAGGGTAATTGTGCTAAGGGAGAGAACCGGCGGACAGCATCTGAATTCCGTTGAACCTTCTAGTTATTTATTAGATACAGTGACAGAAGAAGTCAGCAAACCAGTGAAGGTATGTGATGCTAACAATTCAAGAGAGTAAGTGGGAGAGATACAGAGTGGCTACTAGCGTAGATATGTATGCTAACTACTATGACTGGCTGCAGCTGAAAAGTGGTGACATAAGTAATACGAGGAAATGATAATGATACAAGGTGAGATAGCGAGTATCCGCAACTAGCAGTGGCATTGGGGTGTAGGCTTCTAGCGGCTAGTGGATACCTAAAGTGTCCCAGAATAAGTCAACGGTCAGCAAATGAATGTGACACAGACGGCCATAAAGAATGAATGTTGGGGATGCAAGAGGGTTACACTTGGCAGGCTCCGGATATGTGCAGAGATACATAGAACCTACGACCACTAGTTGCTACTAAGTAGAAGTGCTGAGGTGAAGAGGATCGACAGAAACTGGTACTACGAGAAACATTCGGTGGCCAGAAGTAGGCATTCCATTAGACACTTTGGTCACAAGTGGGTTCCTACAGTGTCACAGAACACATCAACAAGCCAGCGAAGGTAAGTGATACAGACATTCTGAGAGATTACAGGATGAAGAAACGAGGAATGTCTCCTAGTATCTCCAGATAAGCTCAAAGATATATGGAGCCTACAATGAGTCTCTGCAGTAAACGTAATGAAGATAAGAACGAAGGATACTTGTGCTAATGGAGAGAACCAGTGGGCAGCAACGGAATTCCATTGAACCATTTAGATTTTTATTAGATACTTACAGTGACAGAAGAAGTCAACAAACCAGTGAAGGTATGTTATGCTAACCATTCAAGAGAGTAAGTTGGAGAGATGCAGAGTGGCTTCTAGCGTAGATATGCATGCTACCTGCAATGACTAGCTGCAGCTGGAAATTGGTGACGTAGGTAACGCGAAGAACTGATAATGATACAAGGTGAGATAGAGAGTATCCGCAACTAGCAATGGCATTGGGGTGGAGCCTTCTAGTGGCTAGTGGATACCTTAAGTGTCCCGGATAAATCAACGGACTGCAAATGAATTTGAGCAGACAGTCAAGAAGAATGAAGGTTGGGGATGAAAGAGGGTGGCACTTAGCAAGCTCCAGGTATGCAGAGAGATACGCGGAGCCCTCGACCACTAGTTGCTACTAAGTAGAAGTGCTGAGGTAAGAGGATCGACAGAAAATGGCGCTTCGAGAAACTTTCAATGGCCTGATGTAGCCACTCCATTAGACACTTTGGTCACAAGTGGATTCCTACAGTGTCACAGAACACATCAACACGCCAGTGAGGGTAAGTGATACATACAATCTGAGAGATTACAGGATGTGGAAACAAGGAATGTCTCCTAGTAGCTCCAGATAAGCTCAAAGATATATGGAGCCTACAATGAGTCTCTGCAGTAAACGTAATGAAGATAAGAACGAAGGATACTTGTGCTAATGGAGAGAACCAGTGGGCAGCAACGGAATTCCATTGAGCCCTTTAGTTTTTTATTAGATACTTACAGTGACAGAAGAAGTCAACAAACCAGTGAAGGTATGTTATGCTAACCATTCAAGAGAGTAAGTTGGAGAGATGCAGAGTGGCTTCTAGCGTAGATATGCATGCTACCTGCAATGACTAGCTGCAGCTGGAAATTGGTGACGTAGGTAACGCGAAGAACTGATAATGATACAAGGTGAGATAGAGAGTATCCGCAACTAGCAATGGCATTGGGGTGGAGCCTTCTAGTGGCTAGTGGATACCTTAAGTGTCCCGGATAAATCAACGGACTGCAAATGAATTTGAGCAGACAGTCAAGAAGAATGAAGGTTGGGGATGAAAGAGGGTGGCACTTAGCAAGCTCCAGGTATGCAGAGAGATACGCGGAGCCCTCGACCACTAGTTGCTACTAAGTAGAAGTGCTGAGGTAAAGAGGATCGACAGAAAATGGCGCTTCGAGAAACTTTCAATGGCCTGATGTAGCCACTCCATTAGACACTTTGGTCACAAGTGGATTCCTACAGTGTCACAGAACACATCAACACGCCAGTGAGGGTAAGTGTTACATACAATCTGAGAGATTACAGGATGTGGAAACAAGGAATGTCTCCTAGTAGCTCCGAGGTAAAGAGGATCGACAGAAAATTGCGCTACGGAAACTTTCAGTGGTCATATGTAACCTTTCCATTAGGCAGTTTGGTCACTAGTATTTTGGTCTCCCAGTAGCTTCTTGGGTTAAAGGAATCGGTTGATTAGATATGTAGTGCCTGGATCAGTTAGTTCTCCGTGGTATGCATGCAGACAGAAAGCAAGCGACTGGTCAGGTGAGAGTAGAATAATGTAAGGGACAGGCCAGTCTATATAGTTAAAGAAATGCAATCCGATGGAAGACGGAATGAAGACAGCGAAGTAAGGGAAGAACGGGGTCAGTGGGGAAAGATTTACTGATTAGGCGTAGCGAAGCCAACGAGGCTCATGTAGGGTAATGTGGTCGGTGTATTTAATCATCTTAATATTGGCCGTTAACAGCACAATATTCAGAGGTCAGAAAACATGAGCCGAAATACACGAGGCTGTATTAGCCGGAGTATTGCGATTTAATAGTGAAGTTGGGAAGAAAAATAGAGAGCGTCAGCAGAAATGGACATGTTAGATGTAGAAGAGTTTGAATTGGTTAGTTAGATATAAGCACAAAAGGGTGGGAGAAATAAGGTTAGCACACAGCTCTGGGTTCCTGATAGAGTGAGGGGAACAACTAGGGAGGGGAACAGTGTTCAGTCTTCAGATCAATGACCGGTACCGTCACAATGTTACGAGAGGGTCAGCAGCACTGGACAGATTAGAGATAGAGGTGGCTGTGTTAGAAAGGAATGAGCAGGGCCAGAAGACTCTCGTGAAGAGGGGGCATAGCCAGATGTCTACAAATTCGTAACCGTAGTCTGGAGTAAGTCAAAAAGAGGCAGGCCAGTCAAATGAGACTAGGACAGAGCAGGGCACGGACAAGTGACCGTCCGATAGAAGAAGAATTAAGAGCGAAGTGCATAATAAGGAGAGGACAGGGTCATTTTGTAAGGAACCTTATTGGTGCTGCGTGTGTAGGGCAGCAAGCTCTTGGCGCGTTGAGATTATTGCACACCGTTAGCGCTTTGTATGGAATTCTATATGTGATCAGGGCCGTTCTCCCATAGCTCGTCCTCAGGGATGCAGATGCCCAAGATGTCTGCTACCGTGGGGACATTTAGTAGTCTATTTATGGCCGCGGAGAATTGCAGGATAGTATTAGAAGTTCTAATGGTTTCTGGTAACTTATTCCATACATGTGCATATCTATATCTGAATTTATGGTAGCGGATACGAAAGTTCGTAGGCTGTTACAAGGGCTGAACCCTTCTAAGGCCTCTGCGTCTGCAATACTGCTTCCAGGCCTGTCCGACATGCATCGTCAGGGACAAAATGGAGCTAGAGTAGGTTTTACGAGTGTGTACTAGGTTAGTTGAGAGAGTACCGAGACGGACGTACTCCAACCGTCTACTCAGTTTGGGGATGCATTCAATGCACTACCGAAGGCTTGGAGGAGACTTAGTCCTAACCCACCGCATCTTAGCTGGGAAGGTTGGTCCAGAGTTATCTGAACTATTCAGTCCCGCTAGATTGTCTGTTCAACGCGGTCACTTCTTGAAGCTAGAAAACCGGCAGTCCGATCGGATTACAGCGGAAATCCGGCTGTCACGCAGAGTCATCGAGCGCTGGAACATGCTTCCAAAAAGTGTTATCAGGGAACCTACGGTTAAGAGGTTTGCGCAGCTACTTGACGCTCTTGAGTGGCAAGACGAAACCTTTCAATTTTCCTGCGTACCTCACATCTTCGTAATTCGATTTTCCTTTATATACTTTCTTCACGCATTGGTATTATTTTCTTATTTTAATTGCACTTCTTATTCTATAACTTTGAGTTCTCTTATCCATTGCTTACTTTACGCGGCTGCCACAGCAGAGTCTGCTGTGACATAAAACGTGGGCATTAACTGATAGGGCAGGGTGTGATACGGATGTTCCGTTTTAGATCCACAAGAACTGACCACTTCCACAATTCCTGGCTCAACCATCCACTTAAAATGGAACATTCACGTGATTCTCCTATCGCACCAGTCCCATTTTAACTTGAACTAAAGTTAACACACGCTCCAAGTCCATTTTGTCTCGGATTATGCAAGGTGGACCAGCCTGGATACAATTTGCCAGATGGGGCCGGAAGAATGCCGATAACAACTTCACAAACAAATTGGCCGTTAGGATTCCAAAAGTGTGTCCGGAGAAACAACACCATGCAAAAACCCCGACAAGCAGTCTTCTTCTACTTGTCGCCAGAGTGAAGTGCTGACGAGTGTATGCTCTTTAAATCAATATTCTGCGTGACAACATTGAGTTCCTTCACGCTGACGACATTCCGGGTGGAAGATATAGCGGCGCCAACTCGCAGAACAGAGCAGTTAGCCCTACTTATGGTCATGAACCATAAAGTGGACCATTTCCAGAATCTATCCAAAACAAGCTAAATTGCCTCGGGACTCCATGGATAACCACTATATTTCAGCGCTTGGGGTCGTCAACAAGCGTTAGTGATGACACTCCGAGCTCTCCCGGCAAGTCATTTACATAGAGTGTGAAAATCAATGGCCCTAATACCGAGCACTGTTGGATACCACTAAGGAAGACTTGCCTGAGACAAATGCTACGCCCCACGCCTGCACAAGGTTCCCTCTCCTAATGGATGGCAGGCACCCATTGAAGGGCGTGAAAAGATATACCGGCCGATCGCAAATTTAATGCCAGTCAAAGAGGAGGCGCCGTGTCCAAAGCTTTCAAAAAGTCCACGAATAGCCTGTCCACAGCGTGGCTACTGTATACCACTCCGGAACAGCTTTCACGAGTTACAAGAAGACCAGTCTGGTATGAAAATCCCTTGCGGAATCCATGTTGCACAACACTGCGAAGGTTGAATCTATACAGGTGGCTCTCCACTGCATCCATTATCAGCTTTACAACCAACTTGTTTTCTACACTTGTCAAACTGACAAGCCAAACGTTCGCTAGCAGAGCGCTGTCGGCGCCGTTAAACATCGGACGGATGAGTGCTTCGGTCCATCCTGGAGGTAGGATGCAGCTGTCAAGTGATGTTGAAAAGACACATGTTAAATGACCATTTAGCTCAGTGGCCGTTTCATGCAACAGCTTCCGATGAATTGAATCAGGATCGAAAGCTTTAGAGGGATTAAGGTATTGCAGTAGCTCGAAGACTTGAGTCTTCGTTTTGCTAATCTCAGCTTAGCAAGGATCCTCTGCAAATCTGAACCAAGTCCATCTGTGGTAAAGAGGTCGCTCAAGCAAAGACCACAGTATACTGATCATTAAGTATACAAGCGTTGTCATAGTCGGTTTGCGCACGTGCCCCTTCTGCCCGCAATAACGCTGGTAAAGGCAGTTTTGCGTCGCTGCCTCTTACCATAGGCAAAAAACTGCTTAGGATTAGCTGCGGTCGTGTCTGTTAAATCCCGCTCTTACTGGAGTCGAACAGTCCTGAGACGTTGCTTACCCTTTTTTCTACTCTCTCGATAACTATCATAGGTATCGTCTGGTAGGGCCGCTTGGCAGGCGCCCCAGCTTTTAGTGTGTTTCTTTAGTAGGTACTGGCCTAGGGTATCTATCCATGGAGGCTGTGCCCGTAAGCCGCTTTTCCTCATGAGTGGAATATATGAAGTGGAAACCAAGTAACATAGCCTTAAATTTATGCCATGCTAACTGGACAGAGTCAGCCATCGAGGATTCACAGTTCAGGACGGAAGCTTTATCTCGCATTGCACTATACTCCGCACGTCAAATATTCGGAAATAATTCAGCAGCGGTCTTTTCAAGTGGGACTGAAACAGTAGGACAAATCCCCGTGAAGGTTATTTTCGTGGCGCTTCTTCTATCCAGGGTAGTATTCATCCGCAATAACTGGTTTCCAGAAGAACCAGAGCAGCGCGCTTAAAGCACACTAGGGTGAAACAAATAGTACCCACGTGGCCTGCATTGCCAGTCCCCGCCGCACCAGTCACGCGAAAAGGAAAGGAAAGTAAGAGGTAATAAGGGCGTCAACAAGCAGAACGTAATAGATTTAATAATACAGTAAGGCGGATAAGCTAAAACGTGAAGGGTAATGTTAAGAATTGATGGCCAAGAGCGTCAAGTCGTTCCAACTCTTTCACCATTGGTGCCAATACCATGTTTTTGGGCAGCGCATTCTAAAGATCAACCACCCGGCTTGAAAAACGATAGCCCGTCCGGACTTCAGCAAATCGAGGTTTGTGTAACTTCATCGAGTGATCTCGGAGCGAGAGAAACCGAGCCGGTTGGAAAAGCCTAGATAAACCGTGTCCGAGTTTACCAGTAAGTATGCGTGTGGTCAAGACCAGGTGGTCACGATGGCGACGATAATGCATTGAGAACATTCCCAGCGCAAGTAGTATTCTTGGGTAAGAATGGTTCCCTAGTCTATGGAACATTTTGCTTCCAACTCTCAACACTGTCTCCACTGATATGCTCACCCTGACTAAGCAAGGCGGACAAGCCCGGATACATTATTCCAAGTGTAGCCTAACATAGTCTGAGAATATCTTAACAAACCTAGCTCGTGACGGTCTCGAACGCCTTGCGAATCATCCAAAACCTGCTGAGACCCTGGCGCGTATCTTTCCTCAAGTTCTTACAAGAGTTAATTTCCGAAGGCTACATGAACCGCAGGTCTACCAATTGGGAAACATGGCGCAGTTCATTACCGAAAAGCCGATAACGCGTTTGGGGCCAGCTGGCCCTAGTCGTACGATGGAACGCTTTGCATAAGATATGCGCAACTGACATAGAGCGGCTCAGTCCCAACATTTGTCGTGGTCTCGTTGCAGAGTTTGGGGTCCATTAAGGTCCGAGGTCATTTACCAACATGATAGCTGTTACCCCCGCAGTTCGAGCAGCTCATTGACATACGGCAAACATAACGGGGCAACCACCCAACCCTCAGCGACCTTAGTGAGGACTGACTGACGGAAAGACAGACTAGCCCCCACACAAGCACACATTTCTCTCCCTTCCAGAAACGTGGTGGTCCATTATATTGCACGCCCTGAAATTCCATGGGACCGGAGCTTCAGGGTGAGCGAGAATATGCTACAGTGTCGAATGCCTTGGAGCAGTCAGTAAACACTTCAGCTACTGCAGGACTCCTATCCAAACCATCCGTCCAACATTCGAGTGCCAGTAACAAATTAGTCATGCAAAAATGACCCTTGAAAAAGCCGCGATGAAGTGGACAGAGCAGACCAAACTCTCGAAGGTGGTTTTCAGGCACCTCCCTGACCAAATTCTCCAATACCTTGACCAGTAGGCTTGTTAAACCTACCGGTCTATACCTGGCAGGGAGATGTTTTTCGCCCATTTTAAAAATCGGGCAGTGGATAGCATCCTTTCACTCCCAGGAAGAGGAGCAACTTCGAAGCCATAAGTAAAAGCGATTTGTCAATGTGCCACGTATCTAGCTAGTTAATTTGTACAACAGAAATAGTTGAATATCATCCATCCCAGCGAATTTGGCAGGAGTTATTCCCTGAAGAACCTGAAGAACCTAGGCCACCGAAATTGGGAGGTCCGCTAAACTGGAGTCCTGTGGGACTCCCATCGCTAAGTCCACATGTGGCAACTGCTCATCCCGAGAAAAATGCTTAGCATACTGTGCACTGCCACACAGGCTTTTTCGTGCGCAGTGCTGACAGCTGCGCCGTCGCTGCTTATTAGCACTAGAATAGATGAGCCGGCCTTACTACGCCCGTTGAGGTAGGCAAAGCATCATTTTGGGATTGCGTAGGCTGATGTAGCCAGTTGCGCCTCAAAGCTAAGTCGAATAGCTCTTAAATGACTATTGCAATCCTTTCGCGCTTCCCCATAAAGCCGAAACTTACATGAGCTACTTATAACTGACCAAGAAATGCGCTAGCAGCGTGCCCGTCTATTCAGTAGCTGGTGTGCGACTGTGACCCACAATGGTGACTTTGCTTTGGTAAACTTCACTAAACAAGGGATTTGGGGAATTTATTATCCCAAGCCGTCCGTATATCATCATCCGGCAAGATGACGCATAGGAAAGTTGCCTTGGCTCTAACGGACTGAAAGCCGGTATGCCAAAGGTTCGTAGTTCGGACCCTGCTTTAGCCGTAAGCTCTAATGTGTGCACAATAGAATTACAAACACACATGGTCACTGGCCCTCAAAAGGGACCATACTCAAGGTCAATGAAAAAGGTAACCGACTTAGCAAAAGCGGTCCAAGATAGAAGGGGCATGATTCTCCATGTACCCAGTGGGTCGATGGACAAATTGGTGTAATTGTACTTCCAGTGTCTAGTCAACAAGCTCGGCAGCCATCACGCTTTTCGCTGTCCCACAAGATACCTTAAGCCAATTTACTTCCTGGACTTTGAAGTCCCTCCTTAACACGTGGCTGTTCGCGGATTAAGTGCGGATGAAGTCAGTGAAACTCCTAGAAGCGCCCTAGGGCTCTTATACATTAGCACCATTTTAAATTGCTTTGACTTCGTGCAGAGGTAAACCTCAAAAGCTAAAACAGTTCCATCAAATGAGTACAAAGTAAGTGTTCTTGATGTGTGTACGCCACATCCGCGGCGAGCAGACGGGCGGGCAGACCTCAGTATAGCGTATCCTGGAACCTAAAATTCACTATCCTTGACGTCAGAAGACAACCATGTTTCGGTGAATACAAGTATATCAAGAGGGAAGTTGTCTATTAGGCACCAACTGAACAGCTTTTGTTACACAGGCTAAGCACCTTACTGAGAACTATGTGAAGACGTCTAAGATGTAAAGATCCCGGGTCTTGTGCTACCAGTACTGGCTATGTAAGGGTGGAAGATGACCGTCAACTCACCTCCCGAAACCCACCAAACATAAACCTTGCTCGCCAGCTTTTCTAAGCAATTTAAGGTTTATGAAAGCTTCCTTAAGCTTTATCCAATTCGCTAAAAGTGGGTCCGGCTGTATATTCACCTTGAAACCCCTTTGTTTAAAGGCAAAGCGCAAAAGAGCTTATCGACCCACCGGTGTACACAGGACTACGTACAATACACGGGCCTAATTTTAGTGATGTCACCGGATATGTTACAATGACTGGTAACTTTTTTACTCGCAACCCTAGGAGACCCTGGAATTAGTTTAGAAACACTGGTGTAGGTCTCGAGCATGCCTTCTTTTGGTAGAGCCGCAGAGGGCTCCGCGCTATGCCCAGACATAAGGCCGCCGTCCTTAATTGCATCACTACGACAAGGGATGTTTACGGCACGCGTAAGCGTAGCAGTGGCTAGCGCACAGCCAGGGTTAATATCCTCGTTAGTAGGAACAGCAGCTTCACACTCTAAGGCTTCCGGAAGTGAGGTGGAAGGGTTTTCTGCCTCCGTTACCATGGACGTAGTACCGGCAACGCCCACCGCTACACCTTTTAGCTTGAGTTTGGTTGTACTGATCAAGTTAGTTAGGTTGCACCGATTTACCACCGCAGATACACTAGCCTGTAGATCCACCTCACACACATATTAGTTCAAGCTAAATTCAGGATGTTTACCATCTTCAGGCACCGCCGCAACCGCCGGTGAATCCTTCAAAGCCGTACTATGTGTGCAATCTTATGAAAGCACGCTTGTTCTGAGCACGCCTGAACGTTCAAGGCTTAAGACAATTTGGTCAACTTTTCCCTGTAAAGAACCAAATATTCAGGGTAGGTACCCACTCTATTTACCAGTGTTTCAATTTCGTTAATTGGCACTAGACGACGTGCATTGTGCTTAACACAATCAGAGAAATAATAAGGTGCATCGTCGCAGTTTTGTAGGAGGACATGCTGTTGTCTCTGCTACCGATGCAAGTCTCATAAAACCACCGACTGCACAGGTCACGCTGTATGCCACCCGAAGAACCAGTTACCGGCTCAAAGCACCTTGCTTTACCACAAGCACCTGACAAAGTGGTTAATGGGTTTGATGGCCATTTGGCACCGGATACCTTTACCATAACGAAGAATGAAATGTTTTAGCAGACAATAGGAGCGGAAAACGGGTGTGGTGGGCTACAATGCAGTCAACATGAGTAGCAATCAGCAAAAACCCGACGTGAACCGTTTGCACAGACGTGGACGCACCAGAGCAGAAAAGTAGCCAGGAAGACAACAACACGCTTCTCTGCCTAATAACCCATTAGTGCTGTTCCTTCTTGGAGCTGTGTGAGACGTTGCAGGAAAGTGCGATTGAGCAGGTTGGCACATTCGAATATCAAATCCATTTGTACTCGCTTAATGAAATATCGATCCAAACCAGTATCGTTTGCGGTGGGGTCTTCAACCAGCTGCCAAATAATATTTCGATGGAAACAGCAAAATAATATGCAAAAGTTCAAGCTCTTCAAACGCTGGTAAATTTAACACCTTCAAGCCCGCTCCAATAACAAGAAGCTACCGAATCACACTTTATGTTCAGAGGTCTTCAACCCAGTGTCCACAAAAGACTTCGAGAAAGGAAGCTCAATCGGTTAAACACGACAACCACACAGTGACGAAGGAAGGCACACGCCAGTGCTGACGAGTATGATCTCACTTCCGAGTCCTTCCGTTGCACAGGCAAACTGATGTAAGCCAAGATTGTTGTGCAGCGTTATTAAACTACTTTTATCAGAAGTTTTATAAAGTAAATCCCGAACGGTGAAAAGCTACAAACACGCCGTGCCCTTGAGGCAGATCTGGCCCGAACTGGCTCGTCAGTATACGATACTAAATATTTACCTCCCTGATGGCGCCTGCGTTAAAGCAAAAACCTCTGCACCATCAGGAGCCTACTGGGATACGAACGCTCTCTTAACCCATGCACCATTTTCGTGACAGTCCTAGAAACTCGTGCAACTGTCACCTTGTCGCGGCTTAAAGGTAGCGGACTGGGCTGTAAACAGTATTCCAAATACGGTCTGACAAGTGAAGAGCACAATGTAACGTACATTACCTTTGTTATGAACCAAAACGGTCTGCGAAGCATCCATGGCTCTCAGATACCTTTGCGGGTAGCCGCAGTCCAGTTCGCAGTAGGTTTAAAGACCGAACACAGGAAAATACCTAAGTCCGTCGTTGGGTCACCTGCGGAACTATAGTTCCTTCCATCAGCTAATGAGTAACAAGTGTACTTGCTGCTTTGCATATGACGAAACACGGCGAGGTGGATGGGCAGCGGCCAAATAAAGTACTGCTCCGAATACTTGTCGAGCTAACTGCAAATCCAGGAGGCATTCAGAATTGCTTACTGGGCACCCATCTCTAATGCCAGCGGGACAGAACCGAAAGGATTAACCGGTGCATGCTCCTTCTTCAGCGGATCTCCGTACCAAGAGTTGGCGGACTTTGAAACACAAATGGACCTGCAACAAATCTTGTATATCATTCCGCCCAACTAATTAGTGCCTACGGATCTTACCCGGTTGTCCCTGCTAGACCAGTTAGGCGAAGTAGCAAAGAGAAACAAGTAAGCTCAAAGGACGATAAGTGAAAGAGGAAAAAGTTAACCCAATAATATACCAAGGACCTTGAGTCATTAAAATACTGAGAATTAGCTGAACCAGTTAGGAAAAAGCAAACCACCAAGAGCACCGAGCTGGTGCGCGAAATGGTCAACCGTAGATTCTCCAACCAAATGATCTGGCAACAAATTCCTGCGCTCTATAAGTCGGCTCAACAGGCGTTTCGTCCTCATCCGATATGATCTTGAGTTATGCCGCTTCGATGGGTGACCGCTAAGGTTAGGTAACTTAGCGGGAATAAATATTCTTGCCAACCGTCAAAATGTGATGGGAGTAAACCAAGTCCTCTCTTACCCCTCGGCGGTGCACGCTGTACATCTCCCAACTATGTAAGCATTAAAGGTAGATCTGTAACAAAAGACCTCGCGTTAACCTAGTACTCCCTAGCAACACGCACTCCAAGTCCATTTTGTCTCCGATACTTCATGGAGGATAATCCCGGATACAATGTTCCAGATTGGGTCGGACGAATGCCGAGAGTAGCTTTACAAACAAATTGGACGTCATGATGCTGAAGAGCGGCGGTTAAACCTCACCCAGCAAAAGCCCGATTAGCAGCCTTCATCCGACTGTCGCCAGAATAAATTGCTGATGCCTAAACAACACCTAAATCGACAAGATGGGTAATAACAGGAATTCCGCCACCGTCGACAACATATAAGTGGGAAGAATTAGCAGCACCATTTCGGAGAATAGTGCACTTTGCCTTATTTATGGGCATTAACCATAAGGTAGACTATTCTTAGAGCGTAGCTAAGACGCACTAAACTGCCTACTAGACTCCGGGATATCCACTATGTTCCAGAGCTTAAGGACGCCAGAAAACATTAGGGAGGACACTCCCAGCTCCCCGGCTAGTCTTTTACATAGATTTCAAAGAAAAATGGCATCCACTGAGCCCTTCGGGACGCCATTAATAACACCATGTCTAAGCGAAAGGCTAAGCCACACCGCTACGCACTGTCCCATTCCTTCCAGGAAAGCGTGCACTCAATTAAAGCCCCAAACTGATAGCCAGTAAGATCCCAAATTTAGGGCGTGTCTAAGGTACGGAACAGTCAGAAGCTTCGAAAGAGGCCACGAATAGCACTTTGACAGCTAGGCGAATGTCTGTCACTTCAGCCCGATTTTCACGAACCATAAGTAGATGAGTTAACAATAAATCCCTTGTGGAAAGCATGCTGCCCAACACAAGTAGGCGGAATCTATTCAAGTGTTTCTCCACTGCAGCCGTTATCAGCTTTCATACCACTTGCTTATTACGCTTGTCAAACAGACAGGCCGCTATTTTGCAAGCAGAGCACTGTCACCGCTCTTAAACGTAGGATAGATTTTTACCCCCTTATTTTTGCAAAGGTAGGAAGCAGCTGTCAAGCGATAACGAAAACAGGCGTGTGAGCCGACCACTTAGCTCATTGGCCGTTTCATGTAACATCTTCGGATGAATTGAAGCGGGGCCAGAGGCTTAAGTGGGAGTACTACCTTGCAGTAGTCGAAGAATTGGGTCCCTGCTATCTCTAACTCAGCCAACGAAACGCCCTCTGGAACTCTCGAAACAAATTCAACATGGTAAAGTCTCCCGAGCAAAGACCCAAGTTTACCTTTTACGCATAACACAAGCCTAGTCAAAGTCAGGTTGCATACGGGGCTAGCCTGCGCGCGATAACGCCAACCTATACAGATTTGCCTCCCTGTGCCTTTTAACGTAAGCGAAACTTTAGGTTATTAGCTGCGTCCAAGTTAAATAAATCTTCCCCGTAGTTAAGGCGAGCAGTCTTGAGACGTTGCTTGGATTTATTTCTACGCTCCCTATAACTGTGGTAGATACTGGCCAATGGCGCAGCTTGGTAGGTTCGTCAGCTTCTAGACCGTTGGTTGTATAGATACTAGCCTGTAGTATCTATCAATGGAGGTTGTGCACTTAACCCTGCTTTCCGCCTGAGTGGAATATACGGAGTGGAAACCACTGTAAAGTAAGCGTTAACTTTATTCCAAGCTAAAAGAACGGAGACGGCCCTCAAACCTGCACAGTTATGGACTGAAGCCTTAGGCTGCATTTCACTAAAGTCCGTCCGCCAAATATTCGGAATGGCATTGTTAGCCACCGATATTCTCTCGCCTCTAGCGACATTACCTGTTCTTTGTCTTAACGTTGGCACCTCTTTTCAGCTGCAGCGATTCATTGTAGGTAGCATACATCTTTGCGCAGGGAGCCACCTCTTATCTACTGCATCATGGTGGCAAGTTGTACTGGCTATGTCTTGTTGAACGTTTTTTTTGCTCCGTTATTCGCAGTCAAGTTGCGTCCCATTTTTCTGCTGACTGATGCGCTATGCGAGTGGCCATTGCGTGCCTGGGTCCTCTCCTGTTCCAGATCGGTAGGTCAGGAGCTAAGCATTCTTTCTGGATTTGATGTGTTGATCATCTACAGAACCACGTGAAGCCTCGAAGAATATACGTTGAAATATGTTGAAGTCTTGGAGGACAGGATAGGTTCCGAAGAAAGAATCGCAGATCCCCCGGGGTATGTAGTGAAATTGATTAGAGATTGTGGTAACCACGGCCATTTGAGCGGTCAAAGCGGATTGAAGAGCTTAGAATGTTCAAGACTCCAACATTTATTCTCAGATTGCTTGTATCACATCTCTTCGCCCTTCTGTTGGCTTATTCTCTCATTGTAGGTATCCGTTAGCACTTAGAAGGTTTAGTTTGAATGTCGTTTCTCGCCACTGGTACTCTCCCTCCTAGGGACATTACTCGTTCTTCGTCTTAACGTTGGCAACTCTTTGCAGCTGCAGCGAGTCATTGTAGGTAGCCTACATTTTTGGGCCGGGAGCCACTACTTATCTCTCCGTCTTACGCCCTTGGATTGTTTGTATAACGTACCTTCGCTGGTTTGTTGACTTATTCTGCAACTGTAGTTATCCACTAGTAAGTGGAAGGCTTAATCCGAATGCCTTTGCTGGCCATGGTTACAATCTCTCCTAGGCCGTTAAATGCCGACCGTCCTACCTTATTCCTCGCTTTTTGCAGCGATTCGTTGTACGCTCCACACACCTCTGCACATATCCAGAACTCGTTATGATACACTCGTCGTCTCTCCAGCATATATTCTCCTGGAATATCTGTATCACTTACCTTCGCTGGCCGGTTGCTGTTTTCTTTTATCCTGTAGGCATAGACTAGTGTCCAAGCGTTTTTTGGAATGGCTACATCTGGCCACGGATAGTCTTTCCTAGCGCCAGTATCTGTCGATCGTCTTAAATTCGGCGCCTATGTTTGGAAGCAGCTAGTGAACGTAGCCGCCGTGCCTCTGCGATTATCCAGAGCGTGTTAAGAGCCGCTCTTTGATTTCTCCCACCCTTATTATCGGGGACTACCTGCGTCACATACATTATCCGTTTGTGGACTTATTCTGGGAAATTGTAGGTTTGCACTAGTAACTGGATGGCTTCATCCCAATGCAATTGCTGATCGCTGATACTCTCGCTCCTAGCACCATTATCTGTTTTTCGTCTTAACTCTGTCAGCAGCAGCTACTCTTCATAAACCCCAAGCATCGCTGCGCGGATTCGGAGTTTGCTTGGAGCCACGCTTTTATCCCCTCCGCCTTTACTCTCTGGGACTGTCTGCGTCACACACATTTGCTGGGGTTTGACTGTTTCTGGGACACTGTAGGTTTCCACTAGCAACTAGAAAGCTTCCCCAAACGCCATTGCTAGCCGCCGATACTCTCTCTCCTCTAGCAACATTTTCTTTCCCTCGTCTTACCTACATCGCCACTTTTCAGCTGCAGCAATTCATTGTAAGTAGCATGCATCTTTGCGATAAGAGTCACCCCTTATCTCTTCAACTTTTATCCCCATGGATTGTTTCATCACCTGCCTACTCTGGTGTGTTGACTTATTCTGTCACTATGAGTATCCGCTAATAACTAGAAGGCGTATTGCGAATGCACTTGCTGTCTACTGGTGCTCTCTCGTATAACCATTATATATTGTTCCTCTTAGCCTCATCAGTTTTTCCGCAGCTATTCGTTGAAGACTCCGTACGTCTTTGCGCATATCCGGCGTTACTAAGAGACACTCCTTTTTCTCCATCCTGTAACCTTTTAGAATGTCTGTATCACTTACATTTGCTGACTTGTTGATACATGCTGTGACACTGTAGGCATTCACTGTTGACCAAACTGCTTAATGGAATGGTTACACCTGGACACCGGAAGTCCTTCAAAAAGCCATTAGCTGTCAACCCTCAACCTCAGCACCTCTGTTGTGCAGCAACTAGTGGGCGTAGGTCTTTTACATCTCCGCGCATATCCGAAGCTGGCTAAGAGCCACTCACTTATCTCTACCAGCTTCATTCTTTTGTTCTGTCTGGGTCACATACATTTGTGGTTTGTTGCCTTATTTTGGGACAATAGGTATCCACTAAAAACTAAACTTCATCCAAAGGCCATTGCTGCCATTGATACCCTCGCGCTTAGAGCCATTATCTTCACATCGTCACCTTTTGCATCGCTGGTTAATAGCAGCTTTCCTTCGTAGGTTTCATTCACCTCTGCGCATATCCGGAGCTTGGTGGAGCCACTCTTCATCTCTCCAAACCTTATTCTCTGGTAGTGTCTGTGTCATACACATTTGCTGACTAAATCTAGGACATCGTCAGTATCCACTAGTAACTAGCAAGCTTCATCCAAATGCCATTGTTAGCCACCGATTCTCTCCTCTCTAGTGCCATTATCAATTCATCGTCTTAACTTCATTATCTCCTTTCGGCTGCAGCGCAATATTGTAGGTAAGCTGAATCGTTGCGCCTTGAGCTTCTCTTTATCTCACCAAATTTTATATTCTTGCATGGTTTGCACTACATACCCTCGCCGGTTTGTTGATCTATTATATCACTGTGGGCATCCACTAGTAAGTAGAAGGCTTAATCCGGATACCGTTGCTGGCCACCGATACTCTCTCCCAGTGCCACTACCTTTCGCTCTTCTTCTCTTCCTCACCTTTTTGCAGCGATTCGTCGTTGGCTCCATGCACCTCTGCACAGTTTTGGAGCTCGCTAGAATACAATCATTGTATCTATCGTATACACTTTTAGGATGTCTGTAACACTTACCTTCTCTGACTGGTTGATGCCTTCTCTGACCCTGTATGCATATACCAGTGACCAAGCGTTCTATTGAAATGGCTGCATCTGGCCACTGATAGTTCTTCCTGGCGCTCCATCTGTCGATCTTCTTAAATTCGACACCTATGTTTAGAAGCAGCTAGTGCTCGTGACCTCCGTGCTTCTGCTAGTATCCAGAGCTTGTTAAGAGTCACTACTTATCTTAATAACCTACATTTTCTTACAATACCTGCATCCACTCTTTCCGCTGCCTTATCACCAATTGACCTATAGGTCTCACGCGGCGAACTATTTTTGAACTTTCTAATGTTGCGCTCCCTATGGCATTGGGCTGGCTACATGCTGTTTATTCACTATTCAATCACCGCCAGTCTTCTAACTTTCTTTCCTTCCCCCTGCGCTATGGTTGCCGTATTCTATACTGACACTTCGTGGATTATTTACTGGCACAACGCTCTTGTATCTACGCAGACTTTGGCAACCTACCCATACGGCCATTGATTTTATAGGACATTCAAAAGGCACTTACAGTGTAATCATCGTTGCACAGTTTAGTTGATATTTTTCTCAACTCTAAATGTTGTAACATAAGACTAAGTCAAAGTATAACTGCACGCCTGCTCTTGCGGCCCTCTCTCGCTTGTCTTTCACTTTCTCTTTTCTCCGAGGTCCGGAACTCGTTGGAGAACTGGGATTGGACTGTGGAACAGTTTCCGCCCAAGGCAAACGTAATAACCGACAAGGACTTACATGCAGCATGGCTGTATACCAAAGGGACTGAACCACAATCCGCACCACAACTGTTGTCCAGTATGGAGAGATTGACGCGTCTTCATACTCCCGAAAATTATACATCTGTAATAGCTTGACAGTAGGTTTGAAACTTTGCTCACCTGGACACACAATAAGACGAATATTCGTGATTGTTTCATCCTCAACCGGCCTCAACAATTATGGCGGCCCTGATCAAGCTGTCTGTCTAGCCAACAGAGGAAATTGGAAGCCACTTGACTGCGAATAACCGAATATGAAATCAGGCGTCAAGCGGTTTTGCCAGTTATACGTTACGGTTCAGACTGTTTTACGGCAGTGGTGCAGAACGTGGTGGGTTTTCGTATGACAAGCGTTCTCCCTATAAACACCCCCAACTGTCTGTTTACCAACACTGCAACGTGGCGGATGTGACCCGCAATGCAGCAAGTCACTGACCATAACTACATGCTGGCAAGTCGACTAGAGGCATATTTCAAAGTTTCACGACACGTGCAAGGATATGATACTCTCCGTCTGCGTGTACAGTTTCACTGCACTTCCAGCGCCTAGACCGTTCGCACTACGCGCAATTGAACCCAACTAAATAAATAAATAAATAAATAACTAGTTTATTCTCGAATTTGTAGAGATACACCAAGCATGGCATGATCAGTATTTACATGCAATATTGCTTCGCAACAAACACGTTGCTATGTGTGTAGTCGACAGTAAGCCGAAGGTTGTACAGTCTGCGGAAATTATGTAAGTAGTCACGGGATAGAGTCTTCCATGAATGACAAAACGTTGAATTCTAGCGTGCGTAGTGGAAACAGTCAGGGCACCACATGTGTAATGAAAACGATACATATACGCATGGTGTAACTTATTATTGAAAGTGACAGGGCAATATTGAATAATGATTCTGGTCAACTTGCCAGTAGGTAGTGCAGGGCAGTGACTTTATTCGGTGGCGAGTCACATCCGCCACGTCGCAGTGCTGTTACGCGGACATTTGTGGCTTTTTATAGGGAGAACGCTTGCCAGGCGAAAACCCACCACGTCCTGGAACACTGACAGAAATTTGTCGGTGCACTAATATAAAACTGGCAGACCAGGTTGTCGACTGATTTCACACTCAAATATCCGCAGTCAAATGACCTTCAATTCCCTCTGTTATTTGATCAGGTATCTTGGGCAAGGCCGCCATAATGGCCATAATGGCCATAACTTCACACTGGCAGCTCAATTAGAATCATCATACTGGATAGCTTGCTCTTCAATTATCTTCCAATGGATCACTCAGGATTCTTTATCTATTATTACTCGAGGTATGACTGCGATATATGGCAGAGCGATTATGTCCAAACAAATCGTTCTTTCGCATGTTCACCATCGCACAGTTCCAAGCATGGACATATGAACAATTTTCTACTGTCACTACAGTTCCCATAAAATGTCGGTACAGCTGTACATACCTGATCATACAAATGTCTAGTGGGCCATGAGCTGTGACATTTGGGGCCACTACAGAAGCGACGACGGTTCCTGCAGAGAATTACGGCGAGCCGGCACAGCGTTTGTAGGCACGCTGAATGCGATTTACTAACCGCGTGCTTGCATGCTAAGTCTCTTTATTTCAGGTGGTTGGTTTACAGTTTTTACCTTAATGCTTTTCTTTCTCATATAAATATCTCCTGTACTCTATTCCATTAACTTGCACCCTACGCTTAAGCCAATTGTAGTCGATTTCCATAACATTTTTGTGTTCGTGGCATTCCGTGAAATATACTTTCTGACCTCGTGCACCCAGCTATTATCTGTTTGTAAACAACTTATTACATATGCTATTTACTTAAGGTTTATGTCACCGTTTCCTTATGCATTAAACGAGTTTTTCTTTTTCTTTCTCTCTCTCTCAAGTGTTTGGCTGTTGTTTAATATCCCCGGTGTGGCTGCGCTTCATGTGCATGTTGACAAGGTGCCTACCTGTCTATTACCCACTACCTCGTCTATACTGGCTCCAGGAGACAGTTGGTCGTTGCTGGAGGGGACGGGATGCACGGTCCTTGTGGCCGTGTTAGGCTCGAAGAGTGGTTCCATGCAGTCAGTGTGGAGCGGACTACAGTCCAGCCACCGCCTTGTGTGCGCTTGATTCCCCAAATACAGTGTGCTTGTGTTTGCCTGTGAAGGAGTGTGGGCCGACTCCGTTGATGAAACGTGGTTCCCATCCGCATGCCTCCCGGTCTTATTCCTTCGGGTTTACACTGGATATGGGGTATGTGGGTGGAGCTGTGGGTGGTGCAGCGCAAGCCATCCATGGTCCCTCTGTAGGCGCAGGCGTCCTGTGGCTTGCCACAGTGACAGGCAAATCCGAAACCGGATGCCGCCAACCATGCCTCAACTGGCGTGCCTCGCATAGTCGAGAATAAATATTTATTTATTTAAGATGTGGGCTTTACGAAGAATCATCTTTGTGGGTATCCAGGTGGGTGAAATGTCAGTTTCTTGTGTCTGGATTTTTTCAGGTGTATGTATTCTTTTCAGGTGTGTAAAGTTCTCGAGTTCAGCTATCATCACTGGACAACGGTCCTGGTAGTGAGTGCAGTTGTATCCGTTTCTTGTACAGCCATGTGCTTCGTAGGTCCTTATTGGTTGTTCTGTCCCGGACAAAAGCGGTTTCTCGGTCCTATCCCAGATCCCCATGAAGTACCGGACCTCGGAGAATAGGGAAGATGAGAGACAACCAAGGCCGCAACGAACAGGCGTGGATACAAACATTATTAAACTCCTATGTTATAACATTTAGAGTGGAGACGAATGATGTACAATGTGACGCAATGATTGTGCTGAAAGTGTCTTTTGAATGTTTTTCGAAAGCAGTGGCCCTATAAGTTGGTTGCTACTATCTACAAGGAATACAGAGCGTTGCGCCATTAAGCAAAAACGCAGTATCAGTTTAATTTGATGCGACTATTGCGTGGAAAGACAGAAAGCAGAGTTCAAGGACCAGCGGCGTTAGAATGGTGGATGGACGGCTGGTGACCAGCCTATATCGAAAGAGATGGTAAGTCAGCGGATAGATAGGACTCAACCGCTGAGTAAAAATTATTGATTGATCAAGACAGAAAGACGACACGATGGTACCAGGAGTATAATGCCATGGCCTATTGAAATAGGCGAAGCCTATGACAGCTAACCTCCTACAAAGGTAAGTGTCGAAACATTAGCTGTAAAAAGGGATACAGATTAATAGGGGAGAAAGGACTGATGGATAGAAATGCAGTAATAAAGATCAGTTAAAGGAAAGCGCACGTGCGGAACAGATATATATGTAACGTCGCGCAGAGAAACAAGTCATACAAGGGTGCTAAGAAAATGGTGAGAAATGATCACCTAGAAATGTGAAGCTAACGGGCGTCTGTGTGCTGACCAAGTGAGAGGAGGGAAGAACTAATAGGCTTAGAAACATTAATTGACGGAAGGGCAAGGAATTGCCGAAATGCACGCGTAGAGTAAGGTTGCTTGTAGTATCAGAGCAGTGAGGCCTAACCGCAGCGGCTTGGGTGCAAAGAAAATAGTACCAAGCTGGATAGTGCCAGCGAATGCTAGCTCGAGAGTTGTATGATTGCAGGTAATAAGGTCTAAGACCATACATCAAGTAAGGAATAAATGAACAGTAAGAAGGGTGAGGCAAAACAGCGGCTTGCGCTGAATAAATGGCTATGCCTGCACGACAGAAGAGAGCAAAGAAAGGCTTCATAAAGAAAGGACAACGAACGAATGAATCCCAGGCATACGATAAGGCTCTTAAATAGTTTAGAGCAAAAATAGGCGAAGGCGCGGCGACGCGCAGATAGTGAAATCATGCCGCGGTGCTAAAGGAATAAAACTAGAAAGACTGAGCCGGTGGAATCCAGTGAGAATGCTGAACTACTATTAATTATGTGTCATAGAGAAGCGACAGCTGTGCATCTAGCAAGAAGCAGCTGTGCACTGACCGGATGAGGTACAGAAGGTCGCCAGACGAGAGTTAAGAAGGTCGGATAAAGGAAGGACAACAGTCAAAAAGAATGATTGAGGGCGTCGTATCATATAATGCTGAACCACGGCGGTGTATAGGTTCGGAATTTATGCTACAGTGCTGGGATATTACTACTTTGGAAAGAGCCTGGGAAAGCTAGTCCAATAGCTGGACGCTTACAGGTGATAAGTCGAAGACGTTACAACAATTAAGAGATATGAGAACGTCTACAGTTAAGAGGCTAAGTAACGGCTGAGCACCGACTTAAATAGTTGAAAGGAGTGCTAGATGAAGCTGAAAAGTTTATATGGAAGGACATCAAACAGTCGGAGTGCATGCATAAATTAATTCTGCTGAGAACATCGCAGCATATGAGTCAGATGCGCGCAGATACTGAGTCCTGTTATGGTGCTAAGATTTTAGTACTAAGGTAGACTGGGCTGTAAAATGCCAGTGAAATGTCTGGAATCTTACATGTGCAGGCGTAACAAACGTTGCAGCAAGCAATGGATAAATGGACGTTTAGAAAGGAGAGGCAATGGAGCAACTGTGCGCAGGCCACATGAATTATGTTTGCTTTACAGAAGAGAATTAAGAAAGGTTTTATGAAGAGAGGACAGCGAACGGATAAAGCGCAAGCATACGGTATGTTTGTTAAGTAGTTCGGAGCATAAAAGGCGAAGATGCGGTGACGCGCAGATGCCGAAATCATGCCCTGGTGCCAGTGTAATAAAAGTAGGGAAGACTGAGCAGAGAGAAGCCGGTGAGAGGGCAGTACTACAAGTAATTAGCTGTCACAGACGAGTGACAGATGTGCATCTAGCAAGGAGCAGATGTGCACTGACCGGATGAGGTACAGAAGGTCGCCAGACGAGAGCTAAGAGGGTCGAATAAAGAAAGGACAAGAGACATGAAGAATGCGAAAATACAATGTGTTGTTTGGGGGGTCATATCATATAATGGGTCACAGTTGTCGGAAGGAACGAGACCACTGAGACGAGATTAGAGTATAAGCACAAATAGTGAAATCAGTTGAATTTGGGTCTTACTACTAAAGGACAGCATCGACACAATAGGCAAATACATGAAGAATGCGGGCATGGTAGTAAGGATGTATCTTGGCCAACAAATCATTTCAGTTGATGGTTACAGGTATTTACGTTGGCAGAGCCTAAGTCACTTAGATCTCGATGTCCGAGGTGGGTCAGAAAGTAGTAGACCGTTCATACTACTCCGGATAAGCCAGCAAGATGAAGATAGGCCGCCAACTTAAGGTGCAAATAACAGTAATGAGTGCCATAATATAAGAAGTTATCGGGACGGCAGCGGCTATATGAAAAGCCAGGTAGCATGTCAGGAAAGGTCTCGAGATGAGGGGACCAGGGTGTTTGGAATGCAGAGCCAGAGTAATAATGGTTCGGATGTCGGGAAGCAGTCAGAAGCGGGGGCTGGTCAGCCAAAAGTAGATTAGAGCCAGGTCCGAAGGAATAACCGTCCAATTGTAAAAGTAATGCAAACAGAGTGCGAAGAGGGAAGTGCTCTATTGAGGGGAAGTGAAAAAGCCAACGATGTTTTCAGGGAGATGTGCGCAGACCGATATGTCTGCCCATGCCTGATCATTAGGGTCACAGTAGTCGGAAGCAAGGAGACCACTGAGACGAGATTAGAATATCAGCACAAAGAGTGAAATATGTAGTAATATGCAGTAATTTGTGTCATAAGATCAGAAGCTTTCGGGATGGCAGCGTCTATATGAAAAGCCCGATAGCATGTCAAGGAAAGTCTCGGGATGATGGGAACAGAGTGTTTGGACTGTAGAGCCTAGAGTAATAACGTCTAGGGTAAGGATGAGGACGGTTTTATTGTTAAAGGGTGTAAAATTTAACTAGGCCTCCGAAGGCATTTGAACAGTCGATTAGGTCAACCGAAGCAGAAGAGGCAAGGTCACAGAAGTCTGAATGAATCCGGAGAACAAGAAGCTTAGCTAACAATCCTGGATTAGTCGGCGTGTTAGGATTAGGACGTATAATAAAGAGGAGAAAAGAGCCATATTAATAAAGGGTGAATGAGTCTAGGATGCTCACGGAGTTAGTAAGTTAATTAAGATTGAGCATCGTTGTGATATACATCCGCCTGTAAACTTTGAGCAGATCTGATTGCTGTGTCGCTATACAGTTGAGAAAAACTATTTATTTATTTATTTATTTAATCGATCCATTACGTCCCTGAACACCACGACCACAGCCGCCGACCTACAGCCCACCAGCCCCTTTCGGGATAACGGAACAAAGCAAGGCCAGTGTGGTCATATCCATACGGAGTCCGCACCTGCCGCTTTTGCATCACGACTGCGAAGTTTGCTTAAAAAATACAATTACCATCAAGGGGGTGGGATTACTGAGTCTGAGCAACCGCGGCGCATGTAATAGCTTTGGTGGGTCCCGCCTAACTATACAGCTAACACACTGCGTACTGCAACTTACCACTATCTTCTAATTGGCCGCCAAGTTAGGATGGTTATCTGTTCTGGAACCTCTGGCGGCGTTTGTGTATATTTCGAAACAGAATACCAACCACGGGATGAATAACTTACTTCCGTTTTCATCATTCGGATGGATCTGCTGGGCTTTTTGCGATGTTGGTTTATTTGAACAAGTACCAACCAAGCGCCAACAACCGCCCTGTGTTGCTTTGACCTACGCAACTGAAAGTTTAATAGGCTTCGCGCTATATAACGCTAGCTCACTAATAAACAAAACAAAGAGCCGCAGTTCTGCTACTCGAGTTGTCCCCTGATTAGCATACACTGCAATAGCTTGAAGCCTTGTTACGGAACAAATGGGAAGCCGTTGCATGGCAAACGGGCGATTTGGGTCGAAGCAGCCTAGTTAAACACAATTTTACACAAGGAATGCCACTCCGATTAAAGCTCTGAGACGAATCCCACTACCGTGGCAGGGTGGACCAAAAATGCTGATAGATAAATAGTAGAAAAAGTCGTAGACTTATCTGCTTCCGCATGAGCAGCCCCGGTAAAAAGCTTGAAGAAGCTTGGCAGTTTCCGATACTGCGTTGAGTACGGACGATTAAATGAAGTCACACCGAAGCCCGCCTTTTCTCTTCCTATGACTGGTCGACGGGCTGGCAAGAGCGAGTTGTTTTAGCTCCATAGAACTGGTTTCGGTGTATTGGCAGGTAGAGGTCGAGGAGAGGGATAAGGCGAAAATTGCTTTTTTAGTACCATCAAAATCTCGGGAATTCCAAACTGGTCCCTATGACCGGCAAACGCACCTGCTACCTTTCAATGCCTGTTTCAGATGCTTGTGCGTGTACTGATCTTGCTGTACCGCCTTGTTTACCTAGTTGCTATCACTTTACATAGACAAACAAAGTAGGAACACTTGACCACTTGGGACGAAGCATTGTAACGTCTGCTCGAAGTAGTGCTCAAACCCGAAGCGGTCAAGTGTCATCCTTTACAGGAGGCAACGTAACGCAGGCACATTATTATGAGGTTGGCCATTTGTACTGATCCTCGCTAGACAGAACAGATAACAGTGTAGCCAAGACTGCCAGTGTTGATGAGTTACGTAGCGTTTAGAGTTAGCTACCTAGTACTGGCGATTCTTGAAAGCTTTCTCTGTGATCGCTACAAGTTTGAATGCATTGTTCCAGAAACGTCGGATCTGTAACTAGACCGTAGAATATCGAAAAGCTTTCCACCAAGTACGAGCATTACTATATGCCGCCTTTATGTTGGTTTTCCCCGACCTGTCAACAAATACCGGGTAATTTATTCCAAACGTGGAGGCTAGTAACCGGAGCTTGAGGTTCTTTTGTCATAGACAAGCTAGCACAGAATAAAACCAGTCGCGCCTTACAACAGTAGGTGTCCCACTGCGCGTGAAAGAAAATATTGCACAATCAAAATAAAACATTAACTCCAATATTTACGATGAAGTAAAGCTAACACTAACTATTGCTCAGAACATTTTTGTTTTGGACAGATTACCAGTCACTTTGCTGGTTACAGTGTTTCAGCGACCCTGCGGAACAGATACAAGGATGGCAGGAAGAGCTGCAAGAAGAGTGGAAGCGTGCAAGCATAAAAGCGCTTAATTCTTATTTAGTGCATGCAGGCTGCCAGTACCGACGGGCGAGGATAGTACATAACGCTCCGGTAAAACAAGGACACCATGAGGCTCTTACCCATCTGGTTAGCAATGATGAGGTCTTACTCACTCGGCCAGATAAGGGCGCAGAGATTGCTATCATGAACAGAGTGGACTACTTGAGCAAAATGAAAGAAATACTGGCAGATGAAACAAAGTTTCTGAGGGCCATGGGTGAGAAAGACAAAACAAAACAGATTGAAACTCAAAATTGCAACTGTCTTAAACGGATCTTGTGCGTGATGTGAATGCTTCCAATCCAACCGTATGTTCCCTCGACGTTACTTCACTCTGTACTAACGTACCATTAGTTAAAACCAGAAACTACATCTGTGAGTATGTTGTTGCAAACCACTTTAAGGTTGGCATACACACGGTGAACATAAAGCAACTATTGCTCAGATGCACGTTCGATATTCAGTTTCTATTCAATGGCGAATTATACCGGCAATTCATGTGATAGCGATGGGTACCCTACTGTGTCTGTTTCTCGCCGACGTCTCCATGGGTATGTTGGAACAGGGAAGCTAAAGCCAACAACCTAAAGTCTCGGTTTATATTGCCGTTACGTAGATGACATTTTTGTCTTGCATCAGTCGTCTCAAAGTATCGAGAAACTAAGAAAGACTTTCAACCAAGGCCATCCAGCAACAAAGTTCTCCTGCGAATTTGAGGAAACCAACCGCTTTCATTTCCTTGAGGTCGCCAAGTAAAGAATGGATGGGGTGCGCTACAGTGCTGCATCTATAGGAAACGTACGTGGCATGGGCAGCACACAAACCTCCATAGCTTTGTGCCAAATGGTTTTAAACGGAACTTGCTAAACACCCTAGTGAGCCGAGCTGAAACTATCTGCTCGAATAACACGCCAGCGGCAGAATTAGATTACAGTCGCTTAGTGCTAATGGGGAAGAACTATCCGGAAAGCTTCATCAAAGCCAACATGAAACCGAAGAAGAAAAAGCCCATAGTTTTGACAGTAGAACCTTAGCCAATGTTCCTACAGCTGCCATACCAGGGCAAGGTTGCGACGGACCTACTGTCTCGTCGTCTTTCGTTTGCACTCAGACGCACCTATCCAGCAGCGCGGATACAAATCCAGTTTACTAACATTCCGATGATGGGACTAAACTCAAGGAATAGGAGGCCTGACCACACCAACTCAATGCGTACCTAATCGTTTTCACGCTCCTGTAAAACGAAATATATGGTTCTTACGACACGGCGTCTATCTGAGCGGAGGAAGGAACGCCACCCGGTCGGGCTTAAAACTGCAGGTAGAAATACAGCAAACCGTACAACACCTGCGCACCTAGCCGATACGGGGCACGCCACAAAATTCACTGCTTTATTCAACCTTATCTATCAGGCCCAAAAGCACCGCTCGAAATACGTCCGCAAGCGACTACTAGAAGCCGCCGAAGCACTTGCGATTCGGCTTTATGCACCTGAGCTACGTGTTCAAAAGAAGCTAACTAAAGGCTTTGGACTACCCTGGTCCAAACGTCCGGTGACCTCTGACCCACGTGGTCACACGCGGTCGATTGTCGTGGCTTAACAGACAGCATAGTCAGCATCCAATTAACTTGTTTCGGTAGTAACGACCTGTAACGTCTGTCTGCACATTTTGATTTGCTTATATTTGTATAACCCTGAAGATGAATTATCAAAAACATGTTTGCTTACCGTGCCGTCTGAAGAACTGCAAGTGTGTGCATTTGAGTAGTTAATAAAAGCTGGGTCTCATTATACCAACACGTAACGCTTTCCCGACTTTATATGTATGCTCAAGAAGACTGCCTGTCTTGTGCTACAAAACACAGAGCGCCTATTATACTAAAACTAATTAAATCGTTATATGCTCGATGAAACTGGGCAAACATGTACGGACATAAGCAATTGGTTGACCGATAGACGGAAAATCTAAATGCGGTTATATAATAAACGACAAGGATAAGTGTTGGCAAAAACATGGCACTAAAACTGCACATACTGTTTGCCTATTAATGATGCAAGGATGATGGGCATGTTCATTAGTAGAAAAGAATATGGCGCCGAGGCGTGTTAGGGTACCTTATTGTATCTATACCAGGTAAGCTGGGCGGAGGATCAAATGGTTCCGGGGATTGGAATTTCGGTTCCTTGTGCGTAGGACCCCAGAAAGATATTTGCTAAACACGCTGTGCCCGTAAATGGGCAATCTTAAGATCATTTTTTTCGTGAATATGTAGGCATTGCTGGTATTTCGGCGGCGACTCAAATCCGCCACGTTGCAGTGTTGTTAAACAGACATGGCTGGCTTTTATAGGGAACTCATAACTGGCAAAAACAAACCACTTCCCGGAACAGTGCCGTTGACCCCAATTTAAATGTCCTTGTGACACCATCAACCATTTTGTAAGACCGGGTTGCGCACGGTAGATTGCAGTCAAGGTACACCTGATATTCCTTTGGCTCAGCAAATAGCTCTGTCAAGATTCACTAGTAATGGTAGAGGCCGGCAGTAGTGGGAGACGATAGGCTACGTTGGACGGAATGCAGAGTTGCGCAAGTGAGCATACTGGCAATTTTTATGCACTATCATTGAGCTACCAGATAACCCACGGGCTAGTGGGTGTCGCAGGTAGGTGCACAAGAGCCAACCCTCACAGGTAAGTGAGACACTTGTTTGTAGATAAAACATTTTGCGATTTTCAAACTTGAAAGGAATTTGAATCCAAAGGTTATCTCGGTAGAGAAAACCAATCAAAGAGCTTGCTGTCGTATTGGAATCAGTTATAGCCCGGCGCAGTAGCACAGAACATAGACAGTATCCCTCCGAGGCATAAAACCTGCTGCATACTACACTGCCGAGGCGGTGAAGCAACCGTGATATACTAGCACCAAGCAGCGTAAGCTTCGGATTTTACAGGAAAGCAATCCACCAGCAGGGTGGACGGAGCATAAGGTCATGGCTTTACAGATAACTTAAACACTTACGGTGTGAAGAAACATTTTGAAGTTGATGTTTGAAAGGTGAAATTGATTTCAACCCAATCGTTCAAAACCTTTGAGACTAAGGATCAAATGGCTTGCAGTAATTTCCGGGATACTGGTATGACCGACCTTAAAAGCGCAGGTTAAAATATAGTTAAGTGGGGTTCTTCGCACTACTGACAATGCCCAACGGCTGAAACTGTAGGCTATTGCTTTTACGGGCATGTGGACGACGATCTGCTCTGGAACGTGGCTGCGAAGAACCTCAATTACTTACATCAAAATCCCCTACTCATGAATACAGCAATATATATCCTCACTGACAGTTTCTAAATGCGATGTCGTAGGTAGCTATTGTTAGTGGACGTCGTGTCTTTCGGGGCCAACCTTGTCCTCTGCATCGTTTGTAACTTTCATTGCCGTGGAGGATAAGACGCGCTATATCGCAGTTAGCCTGTAAACCATGACTGTCCGAAGATGTCACCTGTGGCCCAGTGGCATAAGCTGTTGACTGGAGGTTCAAGTCGCTAGCGGTTATGGGTTCGAACCCTGATGAATCCGACGGATGCGCACTACTGGCGATACCCAACAGGCTGAAACTGCAGTCTAGTGCTATTCCGGGCATGTGGATGACTATTGGGTTTGGAAACTGGCTGCAAAGAACCTCAATTAATTACATCAAAATCCACTACCCATGTGCACACAGGTTATAACAGCTAAACCTTAAGTGCCATAAATGTTGACAACCCACACCGTTGAGGTGGGTAACGTGTCCGTTCGATACGAAGGCAAAGCACATGAATCTTCTGATACCGGGGGAAATGAGCAAACGGCGGGGTGGATGGTGCCTAATGCTCAGGCGTTGCAAGTAACATAAATGCTTGCAGGGTGAGGAAGTTTTCTTTCGGTGATATGCCCAAGGTGCAATTGTTTCAAACCCGATTATTCAACCCGAAAGATGGTGCATATCAAGGTGAAAATTGACCGAGATTTTGGTCCGGGATATTTACTATTGTTGAACCTACGAAGCTTAACTTTAAACTCTTCATCTAGATACGGCGATCCAGCTGATTTGATGCAACACGCGGGGGGAAGTGGAAAGTTCCGAAAATGGAATGGTTCCGAACGCAAAGGCGTAAGTAGAACTAGAGACCTAGAGCATTTCCAAATGTTTTAGTTTGCCTGTATATCTATAAATTATAAACATTCAGTTCAGAATACTGTCGTTGGCAATAGGTACAGGCGGCAGACCCAGACGTGTAACCCATTGTAGCAAAGTACGTTTTGGGGCGTTAAAACTACCGCGGAAAAATGGAAGGAAAAGGCCACGATGATCGCTTCGTATGGGAGAGGTGGGACAAGTTCGTCATCGAGGAAGTTATGTTAGTGTTGGATTTAGGCCCAAACGACGTCCGCAGAATCGTAGTTCCACGGCCATTTGTTTATAAAGCGCTAGCTGCGCTACATGAACAAGTGAGCTGTACTACAGACAAAAATACGAAGAGGCATCACGGCGACGATTTAGGTGGCCAGATCCACAAAAGAACATCGCCAGCTGTTGCTAAAGGTGGGAGAGCTGCGCCAACCTCAAGGACCCATGCGTCACCCCGGGCACCATTGCATCCTATGAACGCGAAGTACCCGAACGGGCTAGTGGAAGCAGTTCTTGTTGGTCTTCTACCAAAGACAACATTCGGGCGTCTGTACATTCCGTCATGGTCGACTATTCCAGTAAGTGTTTTGAACCCAGCCTGGTCGCACAAGCTGATGCACTCACAGTAGCAACGGCCATGGTGAAATACCGGGTGTGTTACTGGGGAGCACCCGGGCTGCTACGATTCGTCGGGGCTCAGGTTTATTTTATTGGTTCAGGAACACTGTCGTGTGTTACTTATAGACAAGACGGGAACGAGGACCTAGCATTCTCAATGCAATCGCCAAGTCGCTTGCACAACTCGGTCGCTAAAACCGCTGCTAAAAGCCTTCACGAATCAAAAGGTGAGTGGGACTTTATGTTCCAACGTACTTACTGGAATATCGGAGCACATTTTACGCCTTTATTTGTCAAACGCCACTTTTCGGTGGACCGGAAAATAGTCCGTTTATTGTCTGACGTTCGACTACTCATTTCGCCACACCCACACACGTCGATCACAGAGTATGTTGGCAAACTTGTTGCTTCTCGTTATCAAACACCGCAGACGGCAAGCGTATATCTTTGGTAAGTTCACCGACGGCAAAAAGACTACCACGACAATGAAGTCTTTGGCGCTCATTTGAATGCTAGCAACCAGGCTTACTTGCACCAGGTACAAACCGCAGGATCGCTGACAAAACGACAACATGGGTGGGCAGGACCCTACATAATACAACGGGTGACATCGGAAATGACATGAGTTATCAAAGTGCTTAACCACTCTGCCAGTCAACCCATAATATCACCTTTCAATCGACCTAAGCCATGTCGGAGTAAAACTGAACAATCTGCTGGGGCAAATGAAAATACCGGAGAGGTAGCGGTTAAAATAAAGGCACTGGCTCAAACGGTTATGGGGCGGCATCTGAGATGCTGGCTGGTTAGAACGGACGGGGTGTAGAGAAGGTTAGTACCTGCTTGTGGCGCACTTCCGAACTTGAATGGTTGCATTGACGACACCTTTTCCTTTGCATTTTGAAGCGTTTTCCTTGATTAATACTGGAGGAGAACGTGCACACAAGGTCAGTGGCTAACCGCAATTTCCTTTGTTCCCTTTAAATTCACCTTGCTACTTGTTATAGCGAATACTTGTTGCGTTATAGAACTTCCTCCTCAACCCTCGGAGTTGTTTCATGCCAGCATTCTCTAGTACCTCCGCTTCATGGCGTGCTATACTTTTTAGCTTATTTGGCCAAATATAGTGCAGAACATTGTTTGCGGAAACACGTGACACAATTCAAACATTGAAAACTTTTCGCTGAGAACAATTGCTTATGTCTAACTCACGCTCTTTGTACTACGAGCGCGAGGGGTCTAAGGTTTTTCAATGCATTTCATGCAACCACTGGCATGTAAACATAAGCTTTGCTAGCAATGTCCTGTAAGGCCCATGAAGACTTATAATGAGCAGCAATGCTTGTTATGGGCTTGCCGTTATTGTACCTTTGCTATTGAGTTGGCAAGGTTTGCACCAAATAAATAGCCTGAAAAACGTTCTTCCAACCCTTTTTCTAATCATTGCAGAAAGCGCAGCGCGGAGACTCGCAGCGACCATCCAACAACCTACATCAGCCCAGCTTCGTCCTCTTCTCGTTTGGACTCGCTGACACGCATCCGGCAGCGTGAGCCCATGACAACGTCATATGCGGATATAGTGAAGGAGAAGGTGCTCTTGGCCAAGTATGGCCAGAGTCCAGCCACCAGGACTAGGACAAAGCTTTGTATACTCCGGAGTTTCTATCTTTCCAGTCAAAAATAAAGCTACCTTTAGACAGTCTTCGAGCTGGAGAAACTGAGTAAGAACATTCCGTCAATTTGCAAGAGCAATCCTTTATCGTTATTTATTATCTCGTGACCGTTGTCACATCTCCAGGAAGGAATCCGAATCGGACTAGCCAAGCACAGCAGACAAAATGTTGTGTGGGCAAAATACTGCTAACGCGGACGTAGCTTTTACTAGTTGGTGCAGGCAAACAGTAATAAATAGTCACTATGCCTTTCGTCTCAGCAAGCAATAATAGGATTTCTCCAGGGTCTGCCCCTCAAGGTTGTGCGCGACACCAAAGAGGTGCGCGGACTAAATCTGTGACTGCCACCGAGTCTCAAGGGTAAACCCCTCTACGTACTACGATAACCCACCACCGTGGGCTGAATTAAAGGAAAGAAGGTTGTAACGCAGCTGCGAATGCGCCGACCGAGTAGTGAGACGACCTGCATACCGTGCTTTTCCGCGTAGTACAGAAGACGCCAACATCCCGCTGGCGGCCAATTCTCGTTACCCCAAACGGTAAGGCAATAAAACCGATTACGCGTGCCCTGTCTGTTTAATATCCTTGGTAAAACTCAGCTGCTGACTTTGGATACTCTTCAAGGGAAACTGGTTATTCGCAGGTTCCACGGACTCGTAATTTTCTGTCCCTGGATATCATCAATGCCGCTCCGATCGCCACGGAGTGAGGTCATGTGGTGGGAAAATTCTCTGGCGGAAGACAGGTTTTAAAGTACATGTAGTTTAAACAATCAGCGAGCAGGATGACAGTTTTAAAGTCTGCTGGTACCGGTTTCTTGATAGATACGGATCGCCCTTGGTTTTGCGCCGTCTACAGAGCGCCATTAATCACCAGAGCTTGATCGTTAGAGTAGAGTAGGATGCACAATGTGCGCGAGAACGGTCTAAGCTTGACTGATTTTGATGCACCGAATAGCGATTGCGACCTAATTAGTTTTCATCGCGGATTTGAGCTCTTTAATGCCACATGGCTTAACGACGCTCTGGACTGCAACTGGCTTTAACCTGTCTTAATGCTTACACGTATTTTCCCAGACCAGGCTTTGCACATCCTAGAATTCGTGCTGTCCCCGGCAGATTCGGATATCAGGGAACGGACCGTGCTTTATCCCCTAGGCAAGTGCTATCGTTGTGCTTTTCTTTCTACCCTGCTCGCTACCCGGTCCATATCCAAAGTGGTCACAGACGGGAATTTCGGCGTGCTGTTCCAATCGGTCTGAGAACGGCCGCAAGCGCCACGGAATGGGATATTCCCAAACACGTTCATCTCGAGGAAACGATAAAGATTGTGTTGTGCAACATAAGGCTGCTAATTGAATAGGTCGTTTCCTCCTCCCACCGAAAGCCATTTACTTGAGGTATACTTGGAGGGATGGAGAACTGAGATCAAATATGGTCTGTTTGCGCGAAGTATGGGACCACTATAGCGGAACTTCAATCGGAACCCGTTTTACCTCTTTGCAAGTCTGCTAAAAAGGTTAGTGTTGCAATGAAGCGTTAGAAACGGCGATATTGTGAACTATATTTGGCGCAACTCTCAAGAATAGCACCTAAATGGATCCACTATTATTTGAAAAACAGCACCAGTGCCAGTAATAATTTCCAGCTGTGTGTTTCTGTTATCGTCGAGAATTACTTCACGAGGACGCTGTGTGAACTAGGCACTTGGCTAGGCAACGCGCTTCTGGCAACGCAAAAACTGCTATCAAGTAACAGAGCCGTATTTAGCTGTCTATCTTCGTTGGCTTAAGCAGATATAAACACATACGTTGCAATGAAACGCCTTGCTATTAATCCGGACAGCTCACCCGGCCCTAGTAGTTTGCATGTTTAGTTCTTCACCACCGTAGCGGAGTACGTTGCTTTTCAAGAGTTTAAGTATTTCGTCACACTTTAGAGGCTGTCAGTCTTCCGTCATCTTGGAAAGTGAGTATTGGCATATCCCTCTACAAAGGAGGAAGTAGACTTGATTCAGCCAATGGTCATGCAGTCCGTTTGACATCGATAAGGTGTTAACATTAGGGCGAATCGCAAGCAGGCTGTTACACTTTATTTTGAGAGGCATAACGTCATTTTTATTACCTAGCATGAGTTACGCAAGGCGCGCTCTTTACGTGGAACTTGTTCACTGCTAAAGCGGTCAGGACAAACTCGTTAAAATCCGGCAAGCGCTTGAACGTTATGTTTCCTGACATTAAGAAAGCTGTTGACAAAGTTACGACTAAAGGGCTTCTGTGTAACCCCCAAGGGATCTGTGTTCCTTTCTTTTGTATTCCTTCTCTTGTGTCATCCACTTCCTAACCGACCGCGCCACGCCATTAAAATAGAATGACACATTTTTTGCCCATGTTTCCACGACGAGTTGCAGCCCACAGGGTTCTGTCCCTGGTCCCGTAATTTCCAATATCTTAACCAAAATATACCATGAGCTCTGCAGAAAAATTGCTTAAGCTACGCTGACGACCTTACGTGGTGGATGGAAGTATCCTGACTTGAAGTCGCGGACATGTTTTAAGCCACGCACTACGTACTCCACTGGTGGCCGATTTAACGGCAAGTGACCCTAAGTCAGGTTAGACGCCATTTCTCTCCGTTTGCGCAACTAGCACCAATTTTTCTTACAACATTGGGGGTTTCTGGCTCAGAAGCGGAACCCGTTAGTGAGACCATAAAGTGCTATTGTCATTAGACACCAAATCTTTTCAAAACACCTTGAAGACGGCCGCTGAAGCCTACCAGATGTTCCACGTCACACTTAGAGTGTGTTCATTTCTTACCCCAAAACTTTTCTGGCATTAGTTTTGTTTGCTTAAAAGCCCAGTTCTTCAAAAAGGACTATGCTGCTTATTTAGTCACCAAGTAGGCACGTGCTATTACAGTGAAGGATAATCGGAAGTAATCCAAACCCGTCCCTTAGTTGCGAGACCTGTCTTACCCATTTCGACTACAACGACGGAACCAGTTCTTCTTAAGGTATAGCTTTTACTCCGATGATTTGATGTTTGCTGGAAGTATTCTCAGAAGAAACTGGAATGCCACTTAGAGGACTGCTTGCAACGCAATACTGCGCGTTCGACACGAGGACACTGCTTGAAACTGTTCAAACCGAGGAATCTCTCTTTGCGGTTCACGCTGGCCTTATCATTGTGAGTAGTGAGCGATTGGAACCTTTTGCAGGAGGCTATAATAGCGGCTTAAAACAACTGCTGGATACTTACCTGGGTGCGTTTGGATTCAGCTGCTTCCATTGTTGCGCTACCTTACTTTGCTTCACCGAGCTCTGAAGATTTCAACAGAAACTTATTAAGGACCTCACCTGGCCTTCGAGACTGCTACCAAAGGAACCTGCAGAAAAAGTAAACCACATCAGACCTCCAACACACTCACTCCCTTCCTGGTCTACTAACCCTGGTCATCTGGATCTTGATGCACTTATCCAGAGGATTGGATGAGCCTTTACCAGTCCGCGGAAGACCTACAGATGCAGTTGGTTACCACAACGTACCTGAATTAATCCATATGTACCTAACCTGTGGGCCCGCCTGTCAGGCGTTCAGTCACTCATTTATGGCTAGTCAGAAATCAAAAATTTGACTTCCCCAGGGTACTAAATGTTTAGCAACTGTGCTCCGGGATGTGATGAGTTTTCGCCTGGTAAGCAGTCCCCTTAAAACAAACCAATGATGATTGTTTAACAGCACTGCGACGAGGCGGTTTTGACCCGCTTATAACTGAAGCCCCGGCTCCAGGATTACCCAGCCGACCGCACTCCCACCCGGACATCACGCAACCCTTCGCATATTATCCACGCGAGCAATCGCAATTTCAGTAGCACGTATTCAAACACGTATGACAGTTGTAGACATGCGCTCCTACACACATATTTATGGACTCACTGCACCAAGTTTCACGGCTAACTTGCACCATTTTTACTTTCTCCGACAATTAGTTGCCCCTTAACTTGAACGTGTCTTCACTGATGTGTCTTCCATTGCACAGAAAAGGATTTATTTCTTCAGTTAGTTACAATGGTCCACTGCAAACATTGTATAAATAAATAAATAAATAAATACTTTATTCTCGACTATGCGAGGCACGCCCATGGAGGCATGATCAGATATGTACAACTGTACAAACATTTTATGGCTACTGTGACAGTAATAGTAGAAAATTGGTTGTATGTTCATGGTAAAATAAATAAATAGATAGTTTATTCTCAGTTTCATAGAGACGCACCAACTTAGGCACGATCAAGTTTTAAAACTGTTGTGTATCACGACGATACTCCGGGTTCAATCGTGTATAGTTGAAACGGTGTCAAGAAGAGTAGATATGTGAATCTAGTCGACTTGCCAGTATGTTGTTGTCTGCTGTGACTTTATTCAGTGGCGAGTCACATCCGCCACGTCGCAGTGTTGTTAAACAGACATTTGTGGCTTTTTATAGGGAGAACGCTTGCCAGGCGAAAACCCACCACGTCCTGCAACACTGCCGTAAAGCATTTTGAACATTAATGTTGAGCTGGCAAAGCCGCTTGACGACTGGTTTCACCTTCGGTTTTTCGCGGGGTAATGGCTTCTAATTTCCTCTGTTAGTTGGACGGGTATTTTGCTCTGGGTCGCCATTATTTTTTGTGGTCGCTGGAGGAGAGGGACATCGCGATTTTTCTTCTTGTTGTATGTCCAGGTGAGCAAAAGTTTCAATTTTTCCGCTGTCCAGATTTTTCAGATGTATAATGTATGGGAGTATGAGGATATGTCCAGTTCTCCATACTGGACAAGGGTTATGGTGATTGTAGGTTGGTCCTTGCGGAGTTTTACCATCCTCCATGTCAGTCCTTGTGGGTTGTTCCGTCCGTCTTGGGCAAAATTGTTCCTCAGTCCAATCCCAGATCTCCAAGATGTCCCGGACCTCAGAGAAAAGGGAAAGTGGGAGACAACCGAGAGAAGACCGCAAGAACAGGCATGGAATTGAATATTGTTAATGTCTTGTGTTATAACATTTGGGCTGAGACAAAAGCATGTACACTGTGCAACAATAATTATGATGAAAATGTCTTTTGAGTATCCTATAGAATCAGTAGCCGTATAGGTGGATTGCTATCGCCAGTGTAGGGGAAAGAGCGTTGCACCAGTAAGTAAAGTAGGAGTAACCGTTTGATATGAGTCGATAGTTGCGTGGGAATAGAGCAAAGAGATTTAGAATGTTGGTAGTGATTGTCAGGTGCATGAACAGCACGTAGTTAGTGTAATCCGAGTGGGGGGCATAATAAGCAAAAATAAATAGGTTGCTGCGAGAGTCTTAAAGATCAATTGGTGGCAGGGCAGCGGAGGGACTGGATGCAGATATTCTAGAGGAGTAAAGGTTATTCAGATACGGTGTGGCTACTAACAAGCACTGGATCATCGCATATGCATGGGGCCAATGGCCATTAGCTACTTCTGAAGAGAAATGCCGAATTTATGACGACCGACAGATGTTGGCGCTAGGAAGGACTCAGTCGCTAGATGCAGCTATTACAATCGGACGCTCTGTCACTAGTGTATGCCTATAGGGTCGATGAATGTATTTATAGGCCAGTGAAGGTAAGTGATAGGTCATTAGATCAGCTAAGCTGTGACGCAAACAAACCAAGAGAATGAACATTGTAAGAGGGAGCGAGCTCCGAATATCCGCAGAGTTAAATGGAAGCTATGGCGACTAGCTGCTGGTAAGCAGAGATAGTGGCTCTAGGAAAGAATGAATCAGTGGCTGCTGTAGCCATAGTATTAAGACGTTTGTCTACTACTGGATACCTACAGCTTTGTTGAAGAAGTCAACAGGCAAGCGAGGTTTAAGAGTGACATACGGCAGAGGAAAATGAAGGCTGAAGAATCAAGAAGTGGCGCCTTGTAGGCTACATGGAGCCAACAATGTCTAGCTATTGTCAAGAAAACTTGAGCCGAGTAAGATGAACGACGGATAATGGCGCGCTAGGAGAGAGAACAGTGACCAGCAATAGAGTTTGGGCTAAGCCTTCAGTAACTAGTGGATCCTACGGTGGCACATAATAGGTCGGCAAACCATCTGAGCTGTAGAGCAAACATTCCAAGTGAATGAATATTGTAAGAAGGGAACGACTCCCACAGAGCTCCTGATATCCGCAGAGTTAAATGGAGGCTATGGTGACTAGCTGCTGCTAAGCAGAGATATTGGCTCTGGAAAAGAGTGAGCCAGTGGCTGGTGTAGCCATAGTATTAAGACGTTTGTCCACTATTGGATACCTACAGTTTCGATGAAGAACTCGACATGCGAGCAAAGCTTTAGATAGACAGACGGCAGAAGAAAACGAGGGTTGGAGAGTCAGGGAGTGGCTACTTGTAAGCTACATGGAGTCCACAATGACTAGCTGCTGTCAAGAGGAGTTGTTGCGAGTGGGACGTACGTCATCTATGCCATGCGCTGGAATGGTAGGGGCTGACTAGACTTCCTCCATCTGGTCGGGATCAGTCAGTGACTAAATGAAAAGTTCCAACGGTGTTTCCACATCAAACATACTGTGTTGCGTTAGAAGTACTGCCGCACCACCTTCCCCGGGTCGCCTATTAACAGGATCCTAGTGTAAATCAGTGCCTACGGAAACGACGGTAGTTTAGCGAGAATAAGTTCATACGCATGAAAGGAAGAGATAATTTTAGACACGTAGCGCATGGATTTATCGTACTGATGTATGCAGAGAGGAAGGCTTTTGCCAGCTCTATCAACGGCGTTTCCTCATAGAGATTCTGACAGTCGTGCAAACAGTTCTGATTACGTGGCACAAAATTCAGCTTGAGCGCAGCTAGAGCAACATATATGCAGCAAATAGTTCAACTTTTACTTCAGATGGGACTGCGAAGTAGGGAAATCTCATGAGTATTCCTGCTTGAGCAAATAATTTAAGCTAGGTGGCGAAAAGGTGCACCGATTTCTTGATGGCGCTATAACCAAGCAAACAAATAAAGCCCTTGCCAATCAAGTACTGCCCATGTTCCTTACACTGGCAATCCCTGATATGCTAGTTACCTGAAGGTAGCAAGCAAGGAATAAACTCGAAGGGGAAGAGCAATGAAACGCATGTAAAATTAAAAGATATTGCAAAGGACGCGTAAGTTTAAGGAAAGTAGAATCAAAGTATGATGAGACTTAGTCTGAGGAAAGACAAAGTTTCTTGGTTACACCCAAAAGCGTCTAGTTGACGCTCAAAAGCTGTTACCGGAGTTAACATAAGCACACATTCTAGACGTGATTTCCAGTGCTTATTGTCCCACCACGACAGCCGTGTCTACTCTAATTCGATTGCTCATTTTGTCCAGCTTCATACAATGCCCGCGGAGACCAGACAAACTTCAGGACTAAATAGCGCGGAAAAACTTAGACCAATCATATAAGTTAAGGTACGGCAGGTTAGGATTAGGTACCAACGACTTCCTTGGTTGTGCATTAAATTCATCCCTAAACAGGTGGGCGCTTGGAAATGCCTTTCGTCGTAACCATCTGACCAACCTTTGTGAAAATGCAACAAGATTTCTTGTGCCAGTTTGTCCCGGATAAGTCATAGTGGACAGTCCTGGACACAGTCGCCTAGAACCATCTACTGCTTGTTCACTGAGTCCTAGATCAGTAAAGTTGTTTTCATTTATACGCCACACAAATTGACAAGGTAACATTGGAATGAACTCAAAGGGACCTGTATTTAAACAGCTTCCGACGGTGACACCCTGCCTAGTTCAATATTAATGGTCAATGGTCCATTGTATATTGTGGATAAACTTAGCCAATCCTGACATGCCCGACAAGACGATCGGTCAGGGGTAAGCCACATAAAGGCGAAAACGATAATAGAACATAGTGAATAACTGCAAAATGCAAGCTTACCGATTACACCGTTCCCGTCCGTTTTATGTACTATTCAAGATTATCGTTTACGGTTTCCGGACAGAAAGGTAGGAAGTTTACTTGTTTCTGTTGCCTGCTGTTTGTATTGATCGTTTAGAGTACGTGGTTTGGTGTTTCGTGTCCAGTGCACTGTCGACACTTGCTTTGAACACTGCCAACATGGAAGTTGAAATAACAGCTCCTGAGAAGGTATTCTTATTATAACGAATCCGCAGCGAGAGTAAGTTACTTCGTCCCGCAAACCGACTGTATTGTTCTGCCAATTTTGGAGGCTGACCTCTAAGTTGGCTGTTGTGACAGCTACAATAGGTAATGCTGAGGGTAATGCGTTTTGTTTACTAATTGGTAAACCATGCTTAAGTCAACACGCAAAGGGCTCTAACGCCCACTGAAAATGTCAAGCACTTTGTGGTGCTGATCGTATGACAAGTGGCGCAGCTCCTTGACTTCTTTGGTTGCCCAAAGTGGTTGGGGCTCCAGCCCGTAAGGTTCTGCTTTGGATATGGTTGCCATGCTTGAATTGCAAAATCGACATAGGCTCATATAAGCGGAAAGTATTTGGCGGTTAATCGGCGGTTCGTTTTGTTTGAAGAACCTCCGTAAAAGCTACACGATTTGAATCCCCTGCTTCGATGCCATTTTGGACTGCTCCGAGCAGCCGAGATCTTTTTGGACCAACACTCCGAGAGCCTTTTTGAGAGAACGGTGTTGCAGATCTTTGTCCCCCAGGTTATATTTGTGCACTCTCTTGTGTCTTAAAAGCAAGCACTGCAAGTTTATCCACCATGTAGGGAAGGCGATTCCGGCCCAGACATCCTCAAACACAGTCAATGCCAATTTGATGCTGCATATTGTCTTCTGGATCGCTGCTAACCCGCCAAACAGCACTATCGCCCCATAGAAGCTGGAGAGGAGTCCGGATGAAAGGAAGTTTGGTTGGCCGCGCGCGTTTGACTTTAGTCCTTTTTGGGACTAATTTCATGCGCTCAGTTACATATTGCAGCCGAACGTACATATTCGAGCTAGCAATTTTCCTATAAGTTTGACACATCTCGACGACCAAAGCGATGCAACACACGTGCGAACTCTACGACGCCATGAATTAATCCTATGTGCGAACATATGCTTCTTATGCTTAACACACGAAATTAGCTCATTGTAGGGCGCTCATCAAAGTGTTGCAGCGGCATCAATTTACCCGCGGATAAAGGTCGCGCTTGGTACTTTCCACGACCGTCAAATGCCTGCAAAGGTACGCGCTCCCCGGCGCCTTAACTTAGTACTGGGTACAGAAAACTGCCCCTTGAGCACAATTTTATTGTGCTCATTTCCACATAGCTGTTCCGCAGTTTCATTTCGTGGTAACCTGAAAGAAATGCCAGTTTGTCACCTTCTTATACCAGTGAATCAAACAATAACAAAACCGCAATAGAAGGGCATTGTTGCAACGTTTTGCTAGCAACGAATATCCCTTTCAATAGGTCTACCCAACTATTAATTGTGAATTTTCAATCTCCTCCTTCACATCCCGTGTAGGTTATCGATGGAGGAACGCCATAACACGTCGTTAGTTTGGGCCTAGAAATAGGTATCCCTGGTGTGCTATTGAAGTTAGCGCTGAACACAGAACCCATCGTCTGCCCTTTGATTATTCTGCGAAGAGAATGGGAAGGTCATCCGCGGGCCCAGTTGAGCGCCTATAACGGGGGTTTCCTTAGCAACGTCAACCTACCGACGGCCCTATACTTGTCGCACGAGACGTTACCGGATATTGTGTACTCTGCTACAGATAAGCACTCGAAACTTTCAGCATCTTAAAGCCGTAAAAGAATGCCTACACAACCAGTAATGGGTAAGAGCAGCAAGAAAGATTCTCTGGGTCTTTTGTACTTTGCGGACACCGAAACGGTTCACGGTGCCTCCATTGGCAGCTTTTGCTGTTAACAATGCAACGGGCACTTCCGGCTAAAGTACCAATCAATTGTTAGAGACCACAGAGGCCTAAGCACACTCATGGTTGCAGCTAAATAATACGCTTTTGAAAGAATGTGGTGCATAACTGCACTTGCAAAAGAAGATGTACATGCTTGAAATCGCTTTAAGACTACCGCGTCTCATGCTTTTAGCATGGAAACTAGCCCAACGGTCACGGCATTTGAAGTGCCTGTCATTTTTGGCAATCGCCTAGGTTGCAAAGCTAGGACTGAGATCCCCACATTGCAGCAAATCATTCCATTGGGTGTTGTTGGTTAAGTACGCCATGGCGCTTTCCATGCTGCCGCTGGAGGGTACTGAAAGGTGTAGAACCATTTTAGTAACAATAGTAACCATGGACAAGTACTGCAGAATGGATGGTTTCAGTATTGTGAAAGCTCGGTTAAATCGGGCTACAGAAGAAGAGGGGGCTAGCGGTGCACTTTAAAAGCGAGGCACTGGTAGATGACCCCGGTCCCTTTGGGCGCACTATAGCAACCTTTACGGTAAACACGAAGATTTGAAGGTTGCTGCGTAAAACTTCTAAGCGGTAACCGCCTCTTGGTTTTAAGGGCCTACAGAGGTTTCACGGAAATTCCAGGAGAGAAAGACGTGTGAGGAATTACCGGCGGGTTACCAATACCGCTATGTGCCATCCTGGTTTGTACACAGCAAACGTACAAACGTTATTGGTAAGCGGTAAATTAGGTATGATCAGGTACTGATATGCAGTACAGGTAGGTACACGGATTTTGCTTGTCTAGCTTGTATGTGTGCAACTGGCGATTGACGGAGGTGCAGGAGTTGGTGGGTTCCAGCCCTTTGTGTAGGTTTCAATGCAATCATGTGAAGCGCGCACGCTTGGTTCGACACTACGGTAAGTTGCTGCACCAAAGCGACTTACTGTCAATAAACAGAAAACCTCTTAAACCGAAATCCAAAGAGCTTCGTAAATTTACGGAGTCAATGAAGACGAGTGGGAAGTGCCAGCTGCTGTGCGCCCGGGACCCCACTTGTGCGTCTTTTGTGCCCTGCGGCATGTTACCAATGGTGGGAAAATATATGGAGGTTAGGTTGCGGCTGCGGCTGATCATCTAACTTACGGCGACTACGCGTTACTGCACTGCATTTTGATGGAAGTAACTAGGATTTTGTTTTCGTTTTTAAGCTTTGTAGTCACGTGAGACTTCGGCCAGCTGCAGTGCGGTTATACAAGCAATGCGTTACATGTTGTCGAGTATTGCGACCGCAAAGACCCTCGCGATAGATTAATGCTTCGCAAGAGTAGGTGCCTTCAGTTCCGTGTAGCCTAATGCGGTGGTTGTATTTTGCCGTTCATGTTTTTCGGGACATGTGTCGGCGTTGTTCCCAGCTAGTGGAAAACACTACAGCTGTGAGAACTAGGTTAATAAAGTGGTTGCGAACGTTGGCGTACACGCGGGACACAAGGCGGTTCGAAAAGAGTTTGCATGCCAACCAGTCCTTGATTACCGAATGTCGAGATTACCTCCGGGGAACATGGATGCGGTGTACGTCATCAGCGCTCTGCAGCGACAGATGGGTATTTGCATGTTTGGCTGCGCCACCGCTAACCGGGTGGAGCGAGAAAACCAGCTTTTAAATAGACAACTAAGCAAAAGTCATCACTGAATATGTTCTTTTAACTTGGTCTTGGGATGTGTAGATGTGTGAATAGAGCAGCGCTCGCTAGCGTCCTGCGGGCATGCCATTACATCTTGTTTTTTCCGTAAATCTGTTCCCCGCCGCGCTACTTCTTGTTCAGTTGCTGTCATTTGGGCGTGGTCGTTTTCTACGGTCTTGGCAGTATGTCAGCATATGCGCTGCCTCCTCGCATAGTGTTACGTGGATTGTTCGTGGCATGGGATGTATGTTGACAAGGCGCCGCAAGGTACGCGGCTACCCCTGCAGCTGTGAATTCAATCATCACTGGTGTACACTTTGCGCTCATTTCGGGCACTGTAAATCTTAGGTGACAGAGGTTGGGCGTTGCGATTGCCAGCTGTCGTTAGGCCGTACCAGAATCCAACAACCCGGAGCATGAAAATGACGCAACAAATGGTTTCTAATTCCGGTCGCAAGATGAGCCCGTTGAACTGCCGTCAACGCCGTTGGATCAAAGGAAGAAGTTACTTAAAGCAGAGGAGCTGACAGCTCAGCTGAACATACAATTGTGCAGGACAGGATGGGCAGCTTTCACGCGTACTATGCTGTCCTCGGAACTGATGGTAGAATTGCCATCCAGTAAGAGTGAGAGCACTATGCATTGCTCAACGCGGTACTGCAAGCATCCACAACCACATGGTTCCATTGAAAACGTACAAAGCTTGAAGTAGAAATGCCAGAATGTGCAACTAAGCCTGCAGCGCATCGGCAATCAGATTGAAGCCCCTAGCGGAGGCGCGGTTCCAAAGTCCACCCTGGAACCATATGTTCCGATTTAGTCCTACAGTCCAGCGACGCATTAAATGTTATTGAAAAGCCACCTGTCGTGGCCGATAAAAAGACGTCGCGGTTTGTTCATCCAGTTACTGAGGTGCCGCTGGCCACGATGTTGCCCATGGGAACAGAATTCGGACAGCTTCGCAACACAGGTCCGATATGTGCAAATATCGGAGCAAAAGCCCAACACTAAGGAGAGGTTTCCTAGTACGTTAACAAAGAGGTGTCCAACCTAGGATTCCGAAAGGAAAATGACTTTCAAGAAATCGCGCACGTAGAGTAGGTGATTGCTATATTTGCGAAAGTCGAACCCATTTACCACGTGCTTGCTACTTGGGAACGGAAGGATGCACTTGTGTGCACTTTGACGGGCAATGAACCTGAGCAACAACCAGACAATGCATTTACGCTACATTACTCACCTGAGGTAGGAATGCTGTAGCACGATTCATGAAAACGGATGTGCCTTCAGTCAAACAACCGGATGTTTTGATGGTTAAAACATGCCTTAAATTCCAAGGTTGCAAACTATTGAAACCGCGTGCTTTCCGGTACAGTAAGTTTGCCTCCCTCTAGAATGATAAAGAATATAAGCCTTCGAGGTAGCTGTAAGTGGGGGAAAACGGAACATGAGGATGGGTGCAAATGGTTTCATGGGTTTAAGCACGGGCTTCCAAGGTAGGATGTGTAGAAGCTTTCGCTGGGTCCCGCCTTTTGTTAGGTATTATTTATGCTGTTCATGTGGAGTAGAGAGAATCATCGGTGGGCCGTCGGGGCAGACTGGTCGGACTGCCAAAATCGGATGTTCAGAAAAATGGCTGACAGGACATTCCCTTTGTCGCAGGTCCGACGCTGCGCTTGGGAGGGGATAATTTCCTACCGCACTCCAGTCCACTGTCCTCGCCAAACGAAGAAATCCGGGCGTCGGCGGCCCGTGTAGAAAGCCGGGCGTGTTTGTCCCACTAACTTCCGGAGTCCATGTCGTTGACGACTAGCCGGAAGCTTTGGAACGAAGCATTCGTGGCTGTCTGCGGCCGAGGGCGTCTAACTGTTCCTTGGGTGAACAAGGAGGACTTTGCTCAGTTGGCGAGCATAGCAGCGGTTGCGTTGAGCCAGTTAGTGTGTCAAACGAAGGTGGCCTTTGGAGTTCCGGCTGTCGAGATCTGGAAGAAAGAACCCAGATGAGTGGGCAAGGGTCGGGGCACTGGCTTGTCACCGGGGTGGGCACATGACGTGCACGATAATGCGAATACACTTTCTTGGTTTGCAAAATATTTTGGGTTACTTGGTCGATGGACTAAAACTTTTGTGAACAAGACACACGACTCCCATTAAAGACAAAAACGGCATGCTAATAGCGGTTGAAAATATGTACAAAATCAGAAACTGGACCAAACGTTTGACCGGTCTACTGCGTCGGTCGGTTGCTTGGGGTTGAATTGGGGTAGGCTGTGGGTCAAGGGAAACAAAGGGTTTCGGGGTATCCAGTGATCAGGAAGTCACCGCAGGTGCGGGTGCTTGTGTGATTGCATCAGGATAGGTTGCAAGTGGTTTGCCAAAGGAAGCCACTTTGAGTCTTTTGAGGGACGCCGTTTTTCGGTAACCATTATGGTCTAAAGTAAAATGTTTCGGAGTCCGTTGCAGAACCTTGGAAGGGCCAGTGTAGGGAGGCTGGATAAGGCGCTGTATTGCGCCGGTGCGGACAGAGGTAAGTAAAGTTAGAGTGTCCGCTGTGCATTTGCACATCTCTGGTCTGCTCACGAGTCGGAGTCGGGCGTATGGAACGCATGCTTTGAGCTGGGGAGCACGCAAAGTTAGGCGGAGGCCAACCCGACTATGCGCGCGTTTGAACGAATTCTCCTGGCACCTTGAGTTTTGTACCCTAAAGCAACTTCGCGGTTGCGCAGTGCAAGTCAGCTTTAATGCTGCTGCGGAGGCCCAGGAGTACGCACGAAATGTTTTCGCTCCAGCTAGGTTCGGCCGAGGCGCAGGGCGTGGCTGTAAGCTGTCTAGGAAGCGTTCGACTAACTCGCCGGTTGCTGGGTAATACGCTATGGTATGAATGTACTGACAGCTTTAAAGGTTGAAGAACGTTTGGAATTGTGGAGATTAGAAAGCAGTTACCCGGTCCTTTGTAGTGGTAGAAGAACATCCATAGTTTGCGACCCACCGGTCGAAGAAGGCCCAAATAACAGTCTCGGTTATGCAGTCGGTTAAGTAAAAAGCTTCTGGCCATCTGGCAAAGCGGTCGACAGGTGTAAGCATGAACACAAGCCGCCTGAAATAGGCAAGGGACCTATCAGGTCTACGTTTGCATGCGAGAAAAGGGACAGCCTGAGGCAGAACTTACACCAAGCGGACCACGGCTGTGACGATGTATTTTGGAGCGCTGGCATTGAAGGTAGGCGCTAGCCCAGGTACGAACACCTTTGTTTACGCGTGGCCATACGCAACGTATGGTGACCAGTTTCAAAGATGCACGGATATTGGAACGCGCTAGTGATTGCATTGCGTCAAAGACTTTGCGTCTGAAGGAGACGGGCAAGAGGGGTTTAGGACAACTTATGGAAAGATCACAGCGATCGGCTCCTCCCGTGGTTCATTGAGAAACAGGTTGCAGGTGCACCGAATTTGACTTCATAGTGCGTTGTATGTCTTCATCGTACGCTTGAGGCGCGGCCGTGGCGGCAAAGTCGACGGTAGGCAAAGTCTGGACAGTAAGGTTGAGGCGTGAGGGTGCGTCGGTCATACGATTGTCGGCACCTGAGACGTGATGTGTGTCAGCAGTGACTTGTGTGACAAGGTCTAGGAGTTTGTTTCCGTGGCGAATATTTGTCGCAAGCAGAGTTGAAGAAGAATATGAGGGGCTTGTGGTCAGTGTAGACTGTGTAAGCGCAGCCAATGAGTGTGTAGTTTAAGTGACGAATGGCAAGATAAATGGCGAGCGGTTCGCTACTAAACGTGCTCTATCGGGATTCGGCTGGCTCCAGGCGTTTGGAGAAGAACCCAAGGGGTTTCCATTGCCCAACGACTTGGTGTTGGAGGACGGCTTCTATTGCGACGTCTGAGGCATCGGTTGGAATAGAATGGGGCGCGGTCGATTCGGAAGCGGCGAAATAGGCTAGTTTGAGACAGCATCCTTGAGCTCGGCGAATACTGTCGTTGCTCGGTCGGGGAAAGCAAACGTACGTTCATTCCTTGTGAGTAGGTCGGCCGGTGGCTGCACATGCTGAGTGCAGCGCACAATGAAGCGTAGATAATAGTTGCTCAAACCGCGAAACCAACGGATGTGATTGTTTGTAGTTTTATATGAGAACTCCTTGTTTGCCTGGATCTTAACAGGACCGACTTGGATACCAGGCGATGAAACATAGTGGCCTTGGAATGCTACCGTTGGTTCGCCGAGATTGCACTTATTCTGTTTGACTGTGACCCAGGGTTGGGTGAAGCACTGGAAGAGAGTTCGAAAATGCTCGATGTGCGCTTGTTTCGAGGAACTGGCCGCCAGCATATCAACGTGGTAAGTGTAAGCGAGGGATCCCTCGACTGCGGATAACAGCATGAAAAATTGCTTCGTACGAATCTTTGCTAGTTTTCATGACTGTTTATACGAATGGACCACAGTGTTTCGGGACGTGGTGGGTTTATGCCTGGCAAGTCCTCTCCATAGAAAAAGCTACAGAGTCCGTGTTCAACACTGTGTCGTAGCGGAGGTGCAGCCACGGAATAAATTCCCTGCCCACTGTTACACTCTGGAATACCAACAAGTAATTTTGCTACCTTTTAATATCGCCTACAACAGGTACGTTCAGTCTTCGGCTACTGTCCTCAATCCACCCACAGTGATGTTTTAGTTACACGATACACACTTGAAACCATCCTATTGGCGCACCGCTGCTGACTTTGCTCTTTATGAGTGGTTCGACTGTTTCTGTAAATGGTACAAGTTTTGGCCGCAGCCAATCACTTTCGCTTTAACGTATCGGTTGAGCCACATAATTGCTTGTAAATCTAGATAATACCTGAGGTGGTATAGCTGGATGAGTCCGAGAATAAAATACTTAATTAATTAAGTATTTATTTAAACATGGGACACGAGTGACTGTGTGGATGAAGCTTTGGAAGGCTTGTGCGGCTTTGCATAACCCAAATGGCATCCTTAAAAATTCAAACAAGCTAATATCAGTGTTAACGGCTGTTTTAGGAACGTCAGTTTCTTCTACAGGTACCTGGTGCTGGATGCAAAACAGCTCGACCTTACTGAAGATCGTCTTACCTTTGAGGCGTGCGGTATGCTCCTGCATGTGTTGGATGGGATACCTATCTGGGTCGGTTAGCCTATTGAGTGCGCGGTAATCACCGTCAGAGGTCAATCACCAGGTTGCTTGGGGGACACCTGCAACTGGCCAGGACCAAGGGCTGTCGGAAGGGCGAATTATTTTAATTTCAAACATGTGCACAACCTCCGCCTTAGCTACCTGTATAGTATCATGCGATAGTCGGGATGGACGGCATGAGACGTTTAGACCATTCCTCCTTATGCAACTAAATAAATAAATGCATATTTTATTCTTGACTGTGCGAGGCACGCTCATTGAGGCATGATCAGATATGTGCAACTGTACCGACATTTTGTGGGCACGGTAACAGTGACCGTAGAAAATTGTGCATATGATCGTAATTAAGGCTGTACTATGGTGGAAATGCGGAACAGGAAGTTGGCTGTCGTGTAACTGGGCCACCATTTGGTAAGACAAACGTTCTGCAAATATTGCAGCCATACCTCGGCTAACAACAGTTTGAGAACCCAGAATGCTCCATAAAAAGAAAATTTAAGAGCCCGCTCGCCACGATGGTGACAATCTATTAAGTTCGAGCGTAAGTAACTCGAAGAGCAACGGTAACATCATAGAAAGTAAAGTGACGACAGTATATGCGGAAAACCGTGGAATGAATAGGCAACACGCTATGCAGATATAGAAGTTTAAGTGTAAGGAACCTATCTAAACTGGTGAAGCTAGTTGACCTGCTATTGTGAAGTTAGGGGCCGTACCTTTATTCGATGGCGAGACACGTTCGCCAAGTTACACGGTTGTTAAACGGACATTTGTGGCTTTTTAAAGGGCGAACGCTTACCAGGCGAAAACCCACGATAACCTGAAAACTGCCGCCTCTCCATTGCATGGCAAGCTGTAACTGGCTATGTTTCTAGTTGAGCGTTGTTTGCTCGGTTAGACGCAATAAACTTATGTCACGTTTTTCCTTTGGCCGATGTGTTAGATGAGTGCCTATTGCGCTACTGGTCCTGTCCCGTTTTGCACGCATGGCTGTGCCCGATCGGTAGGACAGGAACTAAAGTTTCTTTTTGAATATGTTGTCTTGAGCATCTGCGAACCAGGTGAAGTCTCCGAGAGATATCCATTAATATATGTTGCATTGTTATTGAAGGCTTGAAGAATGGAATATGGTTCCGAAAAGCAACTCGCAGATCCCACGGGGTGTGTTGTAAAATTGCTTGGAAATATAAGCAACCAGACGAGTTGCGCGGTCAAAGTGGATTGAAGAGCTCAGAATGACCATTTGTTCTGACTTTGGAAAGGCAGGAGAATTTGCTTTCCGAGGTAAATTGAGGTGTCCCAAGCAAGAGGTATGTAGCAGAGATAGTGTTAGGCAAACTGAGCTCAATGTTTCAAGCCACAGGACACTTGTATCCGTGCAAGCTAACAAATAAAGTGTCCGGTTAGTAAGTGGAAAAGCAGTTAATAATCATCTGCTTATATCCAGTTAATGGAACTGTGGGCCTCGTATTATTGTCGCAACAATGGACAAATCCTTAAGTGCGCATTGCCATACCTGTAACAGCTTTGAAATAAAGGCAACGAACAGATACAGCCACGGGAACAGACGAAAAAATGCACCTGGAACGCAGTCGACCAATTGCAACGATGACTGGTCTATTATAGCACTATACATGTAATGGTTATTTAAATATTGCCCGTACACATGTACCATAAGTGTCGAAATACTAAGAGAAGCGAGCAGAACATGGATCAGTAAAGAATAAAGTGGGTTCCAACTTAGGAATGAAGCTGCAGCAATGAAACGTTGAAGGACCCTAATGCGCCTTGCATAATCTGTAGGAACCATGGATAGGAGGGCCAGGCGTGCAGCTTATGGGAAAAAGTCACGCAGAAGCGGCGACGGAATCGCCTTTCTCATCCCTAAATTGGTAGGAATGTAAGAACGCAGGAAGGACAAACTCAAGTAAGTTAGCATCGAATGAAGGACGCAACGGAACGCACACGACCGCGGCTAGTGGTCAGGTGTAGTGCAGTGGGTCAAAGACGTCGTCCAAATGGCTGGAGCAGACTGGACGGCGACAGTTGCATCAAATGCAGTCGTCGGCTTAGGTGCTATAGTGCCGTAGCTTGATCTAGGCATGCATGTATTGAAGGTCCGCAACTTGCTACGTTCCATAAAAAGGGGATACGAGAGATGTTTGGGCGATTTGCGGAGCGATCAAATGTGGTGGTAGAGTTATAGATTCGCTGGGTTCAGAAGGCCGAGGAGATGCGTTGTTTGTGACACGCATAGTGTTAAAGTATCCATATGGTCGTTGTCTGTGTGAAATTGTGGCTCCACTAGCAGCGAACCGCGACCCGCTCGGAATTGACATACAAAGTAATGGGCTTAGGGTTTTGAGTAGATACTTTTGGCGACCGGGCTTTTCCAGTTTCGTTGTCGCAAAAGTAGGCTGCGGCCCAGCACAGGGGTTAGGAGTTGCGATATGGCCATACGAACCGACTGAGTGTTTTGCTTAATCGGTCACCACAGTAGGATTTTATTGACCATGTTGGAACGTTCGCGTGTTGTACCTTTGCTGTACTGTTGTAGCTTTGCTGGAAACCGAGGAACATTAGCACTCGGACCTGGTCGGTGGGGGTAACTAGTCGTTGGAGTCGGACCAGTGGGAGGTTGCGTGGAGTCTATCATGACAAGAAGTCAATGCTCTCAATTTCTGGTTCCGTGTCACACGTGCCTGACAGGTTAATTGAAAGCTGACGGTGAGTTGTGTAAACGAATTCGCTGGTTGGTGCTGTCGTTAAAACAGTCCCGTTTTCAATGATATTAATACGCCTTTTGTTCCAGTTGGCTCTAGTACGGCGGGGTCTACTCGTCGCTCTTGTAGTATATCCCTATCTACGTTAGTATCTATCGAAGTGCAAGCGGTAGGAGTTGCATTTAGGTGAGTATTAGACGGCTACGCCTCCGAATATGGTGATGTTTGCTTCGTTATTGAATAAGCCTGAATGAGGTAGGATAGACCTGTACGGCGGTGTTTTCCCGCTTTTATCATGCTTGGCCTGCGATTAGGCAGGTTCCTTAGGAGAAATCGGTCGTCAGTAAACTTTTAGCAAAGTTGTGGTTGCAAACCTTGAGCACAAGTGCGTAAGATCGGCCAAGGACCTTAGGTTAACGTGTGGCTGCGCAAAAACCAGGTGGCATTTGGCAAGCATGTAAAAGTGTATGTGGGGTGCATGTCTAAATATGCCACTGGCAAACTTGCCTGCATTGGCTGAACGAGCTTTGAATACTGGGTAAAACCCTTGGCGTAGTTTGGCGCGGTCCAATGCAATACATAGACGTTTATTATAAGCGATGGTGGCGCCGACGCCACGTTCACTTTTCCTTTGCAAGGTCGACTATCAGCTGGCTTCTCGCCTTTATCAAGTGGTCGAAATTCCTGAGGAAGTCAATGCCGATGATGGCAAATGGGATTGCAGCGACGAGGAATACCAGGCGGAACGTGCGCCGTAGACCTATGTATAGGGTAAGTGACGAGTGACCCTAGGTGGCTATTGGCGAACCTTTGGCGGCACTGTAGCTTGCTGTCAACGAATCGCGTGGCTCATCTAGCATAGGAGAATGACACTGACTTCTGCCCTGCTATCAACCAGGAATGGGGTCTCGGACTCATAATCCCTAAAGTAGATGAGACGATGTTGGACTTTACCAACCACGTAGTTGCCATTATTTACCGGTATGGAAGTTTCCCTGGTTGGCGGCGGAGAAACTGCATGGTTGCTTGCACAATCGGGCACTATTACCAAAACGCGAGTGGTAAAAGTAAAAGCTGCATGGTTACGCTTCCTGCGACTTGGTGCTGAGATAGAGCGATAGCGCTTCTTACGATCTGGAAGAGCTTTTCGACATGGCTTTGTAGTGACGGTAATTTGGTTGATGCAGCGTCGATTGCTAACCTCTCACTGGTCGCGGCTGTCGCTGGAGCTGCGATGGGGCTGCGGCGAGTGAATGGCTCAGATCCGTTCATTGTCCATTGTCTTTCGATGACGCAGTCTGCTGGTTCCACAACTGCTGCAAGAAACAGGGCGCTTGCCACATCAAGGATGGCTTGTGCATTTTCCGGGAGGCGTTATATCTGCATTGCCCGCAGAAGCGTTGCAACCATGTTGGATGTGCCTAGTAGCTGTTGCCTTGGTCGCCACAAGGCTGAAGACATCCAGAGCCTTAGCTGAAGATCCGTAAACAGTTGCTGCAGTCGGAATTGGTCAAAGGGAGCGATGCGCTGAATGATCCCCTGCTTTAAAGTTTAATATTTAAATAAATAAATAAATAAATATTTATTCTCGACTATGCGAGGCACGCCAGTTGAGGCATCGGGTGTGGAACAAGCTATCATGTCGCTCACATGGGTGGATATGCTTTGCGGAAGGCGGAACATAATTTGATGATATTTAGCGCTGGCAAAAGAAAGTTTACAATTGTAAAAGGTGGATTTTAATTGGGCAAACTATAACAACGAGTCACTCTCCCAAAATGTTGTGGTGTCTACTTCTACGGCACTAAGCAACTAGGTAGATGGTTTAGCAGCAGGACTATTCATTGTACGAAATGGATAAGTATATGCGTCAAATGAGAAAATAAAACGATAGCGATTAACGAATTAAAGTCACTGGATTGAGCTCACCAGCATGAAAATTAAAAATGACGGACGGCGTGTTCGTAACTGGGGTCACCGATTGTTGGGCGGGACCTAGGATACTAGTTGGTAAGGAATGACAAGACGGGTCAAACACGACGGCATAGATGCCGAAGGCGACTGAACCCAAAATATATTTGGCATGCTATAAATAGGCAGCGAAGCAACCAGAGCAAGGAACGGTGCAGCAAGCTGCTCACAAGAGATATATGAACACGGGCGTGCCGTTAGTAAAATAAATAGACCTTTTTTAAAGTAAAAACAACCGTAAAATCCAATGTTTCATAATACTGAAGCAGCGTGCCTCTCGGTACACTAGTTACCTTGTTTGGAAATTATGGGGGAATACTTGTCGCAAATGCTTCCTTTCATACCATCAGCACCGCTTGCCCACAATTCACCTGTCACTTTTCCTATTGTACTACGTCACCGTAGCAACCTCAACTTCTTACCCATTTCATAACCAGATATTTAACCAAGCTACCGTCATTTTACTCAGTGGTTCATCTTTAGATATACTTTTCCACTGCCTTCACATCTCCTCCAACTTATTGCAAGGGCAACATTTGGTCTGCTTCGTCCCACTCTCCTTCCACTATCCATGGTACGCGCAGTTTTCGTTATAAGTCCTCATTCCTATCATATTTCGCCGTAAATATGTATGCATTTTTACATAGCCATTTCATCTAATAGTCGCTCCAGAACGCGCCTTTGAGCAGCTGCTGGAATTGAGACCCAGCAACAGCAATTGATTTAACTCGATTACATTATTCACAAACTTACAAAGTACACCATGAACACTTATGGCTATTTTATTAGCGAATAACAGCGTAACAACTTATTGCCTTTTCATTTCAAATCACTTTACAGATGGTCACTGCAACTCCGCGAGAAATTCCTTTCTGCCAAACTGTGACGACAGCTTTCCCCGCAAAGCACTTACCGGGACTCTCACATCTGAATTTTGCCTAGCGACGAATTTGGTCCCGTAGCTCTGTTAGGCCAACTAGAGATGTTGCCATTAGGTGATGGTGCATATAAATATATGTATATATGTATATATATATATAGCTCGGCGGGAGAGCCTGTGGTGCCCTGAGGCTGGTGCTGGCTGGATCCTGACGGATGGTCTACCCACAGCTGCTACTGCTGCCTCATATGCTCCTGACCTGGACGCCTCCTCATAGTGTCCGCTGGGTGTGAGTTGGGTTTCCGCTTTCTTCCTGCTAAAATCCAGGACACCACTCCGCAGGAGTCAGTGAACTGACCATGTGCTAGACCCGCTGCCCTTCGAGTGTTACTTAATCGAAGGCTTTGGCTGAGGACCCGAGGCGTTCACCTGTCCGGCTCAGGCGCCCTGCCAGCATCCTAGTCCATCCTCTTCGGAGGTTAGGAAGTAGTCGATGGCCCTCTTCCCGTAAAACCTAGCCATGGGAGACAACAGGTCTACGGGTTATAAGCTCACAGCTCGACTGACGAAGAGCACGAGCGACACGCATTGTCTCTGACGGTGGGAAGGCACCTCCGTGTGTTTAATGGTTTGCTACTGCCTGCCTCAAGCCAGGCAGCCCCTGGTCAAATTGATACAATCCCGCTAAAACCCAACTGCGTCTGGCCGTGGTCGCAGGTACATCATACTACGGTCGCAAAATATCTATAGATCGTTCCAGTACTCCAAAGGCTGCGTGTGACGACCGTCAATCAGATTCTAAGCTGTCTCAGCAATCACAATCCCGAGGTCGATCTGCTCCCCACTGCATTTTGGGTCAGGCTATTAAGCCAAAGGCTCCGGGTGGAGTCCCTCAAGCAAACCTCCGAAGCACAACGACCACCTCGCGTGCAATTGCCCACCAATGCAATCGTATGCCTGCGCGCAAAGCACTCAGCATCGGGTGCTGGAACGTGCGCACACCACTGGACCGGAACTCCAGCGAGCGCCCAGAGCGACGCACTGCACTCGTCGCGATGGAACTGGCAAGCTACCACATCGATATTGCGGCGCTGAGTGAGACCCCGCTCGCTAAGCAAGGTAAGTTGCATGAAGCAGGTGCTGGCTACACATTCTACTGGGTGGGGAACGCCGCCTCAGCAGCACGTGATATTAGGGTCGGCTTTGCAATATCCGAATGTTTCCAGGGCCAGATTGGGGGCGAACAAACATGCATCAGCGCGCGACTGATGACTATTCGCCTACGACTCGGAAGAAGTAAGTTTGTCACTTTTATAAGCACGTACGGTCCAACCACGTGTTATCCTGATGACACACGTGATCAATGCTACACTGAGCTATCCTCCGTGATACGGTCCGTGCCGAGGAGCGACCGACTATTCCTGCTGGTTGACTTCAACGCGTGTTGGGCGTGATGCATCAGCGTGGACAGATGTTATCGGTTCGCATGGCATTGGTTCAGCGAATGCAAACGGTGACAGGCTGCTCTCACTGTGTGCCACTCACGGCCTGACGATCATGAACACTTGGTTTGCACTGAATGTGAGTAATATAACAACTTGGACGCACCACGGATTGGTTACGCTCACCTGTTTGACTATGTCATTGTACGTCAGCGTGATATGCGTGAAGCGCGCATGACACGTGTACTGCGGGGAGCTGAGTGTGGTACCGTTCACTAATTGGTTCGGACCAAACTGTACCTATATTTTCGCAAACCTATGCATTGCACTCCCGCCGTGAACCTGCGTAAATTTATCATTCTTTCCCTCGGTATTGTGGCGAAACGTACTGAGTTGGAGAATGCGATGGCTGCACGCCTGTGTGATGTGGACTGTATAGCCACAGTGGGTGACCTGTGGCACCACATTCGCGACCAGGTGACAGCTGCTGCCGAGGAGACCATCGGGCGCGCAAACTGCAAGCGGCCTGATTGTTTTGATGACAACGGTACAACGATTGGCGCATTAACGTCAGAGAAGGAGGAAGCATTTGCTGCACATGTGGCAGACCCCAGTGACTTGGGGAAGCGTAGTCAGTTTCACAAACTTCGGCGGCGACTGACCGTAGAACTCCGTCGCATTAAAAATGCATGATGGACGGAGAAGGCGAAGCAGATGGAATGCTACGCCGAACGCCGCCAATACAAGGAATTCTTTGACTCCTTGAAGCCGGTGTATGGACCGAGATTGTAGCCGCCGAGGACACTGATCGATGGTAATTCAGGCGCTTCCTACACACAGACTGCAGACATAATGCAGGTCTGGCGGCAACACTTTGACTGGCTCTTTAAAAACAGTGCCGAGGTCGACCGGCCTACATTGAACGACCTGAAGCAGCACGATGTAAAGGCGGATCTGGCGGGCACGCCGATACTGAATGAGGAGCAGAGGGCACTTGCTCAGCTACGAAACGGCAAGTGTGCCCGAGATAACGGGATCCCGCCTGAGGAACTGAAACACGGCGGACCCCGTTGTTGACTGTTCTGCACTACTTGGGGCAGCGCGAATGGATTGAGGAGGTGCCCCCTGAGCTGAAGGATGTCCTTGTGTTACCAATGTACAAGAGCAAAGGGAGCAAGCAATAATGCACGTATTATCGTGGCATCAACTTGCTGAGTTCTCTGTGCAAGTTTACCGCCCGAATCCTGCTCAACCGCCTCGTGAGTCAGATTTTAGAACCTAACGTGGCGCAATAGCAGTGTGGAGGCCGTTCTGGTCGCAGCACTATAGATTTGGTGTTTGCGGCTCGTCAGTTGCAGGAAAAGTGTAGAGAACGACTCCAGCCATTGCACTCGCTTTTTGTCGATTTTACCAAGGCGTTTGATACGCTGAACCGCGGGGCAATGTGGTTGATGTTGGGTAAGTTTGGTTGCCCGAGTGATTTTGTAAGTTTAATTGTTTGTCTGCACAGTGGTATGTGAGCGAGGGTGCAGCTGAGTAAAGAGACCTCGGATGACTTTGCAGTTTTCTCTGGTGTGAAACAAGGCTGTGTCTTAGCTCCTGCCTTGTTTAATATATTTCTTCAGGCTAGTCGAACAACCTCATCGTGGTGTCAGCTGGGTGGTTCGGGTTTAACCCGTTCCAGCAAATAGTTCGGCGACAGTGTTCCAGGACGTGGTGGGTTTCGCATGGCAAGCGTTCTCCCTATTAACAGCCACAAATGTCTGCTTAACAGCACTGTGACGTGGCGGTCGTGACTCGCCACAAAATAAAGTCACTGCCCCCTTGGATATCTGGATAATGCTATCCAACAAACGGACAACAATCTCCTACTCGCATATTGATGACGATATCAAATATTGAAGATTGGAGCAGCACAAAATACGCAGCCACATGCACATGGTTGGCGGCATCCGGTTTCGGATTTGCCTGTCGCTGTGGCCAGACACAGGACGCCTGTGCCTACAGATGGACCATGGATGGCTTGCGCTGCACCATCCACAGCTCCAACCACTCACCCCATATCCAGCGTAAACCCGAAGGAATAAGACCAGGAGGCATGTGGATGGGAGCCACGTTTCATCAACGGAGCCGGCCCATACTCCTTCACAAGCAAACACAAGCACGCTGTATTTGGGAAATCAAGCGCACAAGAGGCGGTGGCCGGACCGTAGTCCGCTCCACGCTGAGTGCATGGAACCACTCTTCGAGCCTAACACGGCCACAAGGACCGTGCACTCCGTCCCCTCCAGCAATGACCAACTGGCTCCTGGAGCCAGTATGGACGAGGTCGTGGGTAATAGACAGGTAGGCACCTTGTCAACATGCACATCAAGCGCAGCCACACCGGGGATATCAAACAACAGCCAATCACTTGAGAGGGAAACAGAGAAGGAAAAAAGAGAAAAATTCGATTAATGCATAAGGAAATGGTGACATAAACCTTAATTAAATAGCATATGTAATAAGTTGTTTCCAAACAAATCCTAGCTAAGTGCACGAGGTCAGAAATATAGTTCACGGAATGCCACGAACACAAATATGCTACCAAATCGAATACCATTGGCTTAAGCGAGGTGTGTAAGTAAATGGAATAGAGTACACGTAGATATTTATACGAGAAAGAAAAACATTAATGCAACCTTGAAAACTCACCACCTGAAATACAGAGATTTAGCATGCAAGCACGCGGTTAGTAACTTGAAATCAGCGTGCCTACAAACTCTGCGCCGGTGCTGCCTACGTTTACTGTGGGACCCGTCGACGCTTCGGTGGTGGGCCCGAGTGACCACTCTCATGGCTCACCAGGCCTACCTAAGGCACTCGCGACCGATTGTTCTACAACACCATGCGCTCAATGTCTACGGAGTACAATTCATCAGTGCTTGCCGCTTCCGCACTTGCCGCTTCTTCTCTGCTTGCATGAGGTCTTCCTCCCGCACTTCAGCAACTGCCTTCGTCATTAGATCGCGCCATGCACCACAATCAACCGCCTTCGATTCCCATGATCTGCAATCAAGCTTAGTACGTGTGAGGCTCATTTTAATCATGTCCTGGTAACGTAACTTTGGTTTCCACACATGCCGCTTCCCAGTACTCAGCTGACCGTATAAAGGTATTTTCCGTATCCGCGCCGAATCCATACTCCACACATGACCGAGCCATCTCAGGTGTCGTAGTAAAAGTATGCAGTCCAATGCATACATCCCACTTGGGCGCAATACTTCCGTGTCTGCAACTCTGGCGCCCCAGCAGATCCGCAAAATTCGTCGAGACACTGCTGATGGAACCGCTCGAGATATCGCACATCCCGACGGTACATCGTCCACGTTTCACTTCCGTATAGAAGAACGGACAGTACCATGGATTTGTACACCATCAGCTTCGTGCCAATGCTAAGCTGATGGTTGTTCCACACTCGGTACTCAAGCTTCCCGAATGCCGCTGCCGCCTTCGACACGCGATTACGCAACTCAACGTGTAGCTGCTGATAAGTCGACATCACACTCCCAAGGTAGCAGAAGCGGGAGGTGGTTTCCAATACTTCAGCACCAATGCTGATTTGCGGCAATATTGAAGATTGCACCTCCGGTGAAGGCTGAAAGAGACAGACAGCTTTGCTTGTGTTGATGGTGAGCCCGAATTTGGCCGCTGTCGAAGCCAGAGCACTAGTCATGTGCTGCAACTCATCCGCGCTGTGTGAAAACAACGCACAGTCGTCAGCAAACAGCAACATACGGATAGTTGTCTCACAGACTAGAGTTCTCGCACGGAAACGACGGATGTTCAGCAACCCACCATCAATACGGTGCTCCACACGAACACCGTAAGCACAAGCCGCATCAAAAGCACAAGACAACATTGCATGAAAATAGATATTAAATAGGGCAGGAGCTAACACACAGCCTTGCATCACACCAGAGACAACTGTAAAGTCATCAGAGGTCTCTCCACTCAGCTGCACCCTCGCTCGCATACCACTGTGCAGACATTCAAGTAAACTTACAAACTTACGCGGGCAACCAAACTTACCCAACACAAGCCACAGTGCCTCGCGGTTCACCGTATCAAATGCCTTGGTGAAATCAACAAAAAGCGAGTACAATGGCTGGTGTCGTTCTCTGCACTTCTCTTACAACTGACGAGCCGCAAACACCATATCTATAGTGCTGCGACCTGAACGGAATCCACATTGCTCTTCCGCCACGTTTGGTTCCACAATCTGACTCACGAGGCGATTGAGCAGGATTCGGGCAATCCCCTTGCCCACACAACTCAGCAAGTTGATGCCACGATAATTCGTGCAACATTGCTTGCTACCTTTGCCCTTGGACATTGGTAGCACAAGGGCATCCTTCAGCTCAGGGGGCACCTCCTCTTTAATCCACACGCGTTGCACCAAGTGGTGCAGCGCACACAACAACGCGGGTTCACCGTGTTTCGATACTTCAGGTGGGATCCCGTAACCTCCGGCACATTTCCGTTTTGCAGCTGAGCAAGTGCTCGCTGCTCCTCATTCAGTATCGGCGTATCCGCCAGATCCGCCTTTACATCGTGCTGCTTCAGGTCGTTCAATGTAGGCCAGTCGATCTCTGAACGGTTGTACAAGACACAGTCAAAGTGTTGCCGCCAGAACTGCATTAAGTCTGCAGTCTGGGTGCAGGTAGCGTCTGAACTACCTTCGATCAGTGTCCTCGGCGGCTACAATCTCGGTCCATACACCGGCTTCAAGGAGTCAAAGAATTCCTTGTATTGGCGGCGTTCGGCGTAGCATTCCATCTGCTTCGCCTTCTCCGTCCATCATGCATTTTTAATGCGACGGAGTTCTACGGTCAGTCGCCGCCGAAGTTTGTGAAACTGACTACGCTTCCCCAAGTCACTGGAGTCTGCCACATGTGCAGCAAATGCTTCCTCCTTCTCTGACGTTAATGCTCCAATCGTTGTACCGTTGTCATCAAAACAATCAGGCCGCTTGCAGTTTGCGCGCCCGATGGTCTCCTCGGCAGCAGCTGTCACCTGGTCGCGAATGTGGTGCCACAGGTCACCCACTGTGGCTATGCATTCCACATCACACAGGCGTGCAGCCATCGCATTCTCCAGCTCAGTACGTTTCGCCACAATACCGAGGGAGAGAATGATAAATTTACGCAGGTTCACGGCGGGAGTGCAATGCATAGGTTTGCGAAAATATAGGTACAGTTTGGTCCGAACCAATTAGTGAACGGTACCACACTCAGCTCCCCGCAGTACACGTGTCATGCGCGCTTCACGCATATCACGCTGACGTACAATGACATAGTCAAACAGGTGAGCGTAACCAATCCGTGGGTGCGTCCAAGTTGCTATATTACTCACATTCAGTGCAAACCAAGTGTTCGTGATCGTCAGGCCGTGAGTGGCACACAGTGAGAGCAGCCTGTCACCGTTTGCATTCGCTGAACCAATGCCATGCGAACCGATAACATCTGTCCACGCTGATGCATCACGCCCAACGCGCGTTGAAGTCAACCAGCAGGAATAGTCGGTCGCTCCTCGGCACGGACCGTATCACGGAGGATAGCTCAGTGTAGCATTGATCACGTGTGTCATCAGGATAACACGTGGTTGGACTGCACGTGCTTATAAAAGTGACATACTTAATTCTTCCGAGTCGTAGGCGAATAGTCATCAGTCGCGCGCTGATGCCTGTTTGTTCGCCCCCAATCTGGCCCTGGAAACATTCGGATATTGCAAAGCCGACCCTAATATCACGTGCTGCTGAGGCGGCGTTCCCCACCCAGTAGAATGTGTAGCCAGCACCTGCTTCATGCAACTTACCTTGCTTAGCGAGCGGGGTCTCACTCAGCGCCGCAATATCGATATGGTAGCTTGTCAGTTTCATCGCGACGAGTGCAGTGCGTCGCTCTGGGCGCTCGCTGGAGTTCCGGTCCAGTAGTGTGCGCACGTTCCAGCACCCGATGCTGAGTGCTTTGCGCGCAGGCATACGATTGCATTGGTGGGCAATGGCATGCGAGGTGGTCGTTGTGCTTCGGAGGTTTGCTTGAGGGACTCCACCCGGAGCATTTGGCTCAATAGCCTGACCCATCAGGCAGTGGGTGGTTTGGAGGTTTGCTTGAGGGACATCACCCGGAGCCTTGGGCTTAATAGCTTGACCCACAAGGCGGTGGGGAGCAGATCCAGCTCGGGATTGTGATTGCATAGACGGATGTTGATCTGCTTGAAGTCCGTCAAACGTAGCCTTTGAGGTTCTGGAACAATTATCATATGTTTTGCGACCGTAATTGGATACGCACCTGCGACCACGGCCAGACGCAGGTGGGTTTTTTGCTGGTTTGCACCAATTTGACAAGGGGCTGCCTGGCTTGAGGCGGGCAGTAGCAAACCATTGAACACCCGGAGATGTCCTCCCACCGTCAGAGACAATGCGTGGCCGTAGTGCTCTACGCCAATCGAGCAGTGAGATTGTAACCCGTAAACCTGTTGTCTCCCCTGGCTTTGTTTTACGGGAAGAGGGCCATCGACCACTTCCTAACCTCCGAAGAGGATGGACTAGGATACTGGCATGGCGTCCACACCTGACAGGAGAACGACTCGAGTGCTCAGCCAAAGCTTTCGATTAAATGTACACCCGAAAGGAAGCGTGTCTAACACATGGTCAGTTAGCCGACTCATTTGGATTGGTGTCCTGGATCATGGCAGAGTGAAGGGCGTAACCAAACTCCCACCCAGCGGTCGCCACGTGGAGGCGCCCGGGACATGAGGCTATGGCACAGCAGTAGCGGCAGTGGGTAGACCATCTGTCAGGCTCTAGCCACCACCAGCCTCAGCGCACCATAGGCTCTTCCGCCTCCACACAAACACATACACATACATAATGACATACATACATACCCCCTACACAACCACAAACTGTTCTGGCAAACATTTCGGATTTTTGCACATTCTTGTTCATGCACGGTTATGTCAGAATGATCATGCCTGTAAAGGCGTGCCTTACCTTGTTGAGAATAAGAGATTTAATTATCTATTTATGATGTCTTGTGCTTTTGATGCCGTTTGTGCTTACGGTGTTCGTGTGGAGCACCGTATTGATGGTGGGTTGCTGAACATCCGTCGTTTCCGTGCGAGAACTCTAGTCTGTGAGACAACTATCCGTAGGTTGCTGTTTGCTGACGACTGTGCGTTGTTTTCACACAGCGCGGATGAGTTGCAACAAATGACTAGTGCTCTGGCTTCGACAGCGGCCAAATTCGGGCTCACCAACAACAGTGGCAAAGCTGTCTATCACTTTTAGCCTTCACCGGAGGTGCAATCTTCAATATTGCCGCGAATCAGCATTGGTGTTGGAGTATTGGAAATCACTTCCCACTTCTGCTACCGTGGAAGCGTGCTGTCGACCGACCAATAGCTTCAGAGTGAGTTTCGTATCCGGGTGTCGAAAGCAGCGGCGGCATTCGGGAAGCTTGAGTACCGAGTGTGGTACAACCACCAGTTTACCATTGGCACGAAGCTGATGGTGCACAAATTCATGGGGCTGTTCGTTCTTCAATAAGGCAGTTAAACGTGGACGTTGTACCGGCGGTATGTGCTAACTCTCGAGCGGTTCCATCAGCAGTGTCTGCGACGAAGTTTGCGCATCAGTTGGGGCGACAGAGTTGCTGACACAGAAACGTTGCGACAAACTGGGATGTATACAGTGGACTGCGTACTTTTACTGAGACACCTGAGATGGCTTGGTTATGTGTGCCTTATGGATTTGGCGCGGATACCGAAAAAACTTTTATACGGTCAGCTGAGTATAGGGAAGCGGCATGTGGGGAAACCAAAGTTATGTTACCAGGACATGATTAAAATGAGCCTCCCACGTTCTAATCTTGATTGTAGGTCATGGGAATCGAAGGCGGTTGCTCGGCTTGCATGGCTCCATCTAAGATCGAAGGCAGTTGCCGACGTGCGGAAGAAAGTCCTCATACATGCAGCGAAGAAGCGGCAATTCCGGAAGCGGCAAGCACCGATGTGTTGTACTCCATCGACATCGAGTACTTGATGCTGTAGCACATGCGTTCGCGGTTGCCTGAGCCAGGCGGGCCTATTGAGCATGAGCGAGGCCACTTGGGGCCACTACCAATGCGACGACGGGTCCTGCAGAGAACGTAGGCAGAACCGGCGCAGCGTTTGTAGGTAAGCTGATTTCGATGGACTAACCGCTTGCTTGCATGCTGAGTCACATTATTCCAGGTGGTAGGTTTTCAAGTTTGTCCTAATGCTTCTCTTTACCATATAAATGTCTGATCATCCTCACTTCCATACACAAGCACACCTCGCTTAAGCCACTTGTAGTTATTTCAATAACATCTTGGTGTTTGTAGCATTTTCGAAAAATAAACTTCGTGGCCTCGTGAACTTACCCGTATTCGTTGGTAAACAACTTATTTCATATGCTCAATATTTTAAGATTTATGTCCCCTTTCCATATGCATTAATCGAGTTATTTTCTTTGTTATCTTCCTCTCAAGTGCTTGGCTGTTGTTTCATATCCCCGGCGTGGCTGCGCGTGAGGTGCATGTTGACAAGGTGTCTACCTGTGTTTTACTCGCTACCACATCCATACAGACTTCAGCAGACATTTGGTCGTTGCTAGAGGGGAGTGCACAGTTCTTGTGGCCCTGTTAGGTCCGAAGAGTGGTTCCATGCACTCAGTGTGGAGCGGACTACGGTCCAACCACCACCTTGTGTGCCACTGATTCCTAACTACAACGCGCTTTGTTTGCCTTTGAAGGAGCGTAGGCCGGCTCCGTTGATAAATCGTGGCTCCCATCCATATGCCTCCCGGTCTTATTCCTTCGGGTTTGCACTGTGTATGGGGTGTGTGGTTGGAGCTGCGGGTGGTGCAGCGCAGGCCACCCATGGGCACTCTGTAGGCGCAGGCGTTCTGTGGATGGCCACAGTGATAGGCCAATCAGAAAACGGATGCCGCCAACCATATATAGCTCACTGGTTCATCGGTAGGTAGGCGGACCTCGAGAGTCACGGTAGTACGTTAATAGCACTATGGGTTTAGTACCATCCCTGGTAATATTTGGACACGGAGGAGCTTGAAATTCCGGAACGGATTAAAAGTACATATTTGGGAATGTTGTCAGTTCATTGGATTATTTGATTGTAGAGAGAAGAAGGAAAGTCCAATTTCAGCTCCTTCACTTTCTGATCAGCGCGTGGATGCCATGAGTCGCTCCGAGACGGTATTCCACACAGGGCCGTAGCAGCTACATTGGAAGAAGCAAGGTCCCAGCTTACTCATCAAGTTAGAATCCAAAAATCGCTTTAAACATTCCTCAGTCTGCCCGTCGCCCACATGTTTCGGCAAGTCATTCTAGTCAATTACGATGCGCGTTGCTATAGCGAGAGCGGAGCAAACCCTGTCTTCTGGGTTTAAATAGTGTGCAGTTTTGCCCCGAGTGGAACTATTAGACTTGACTTGAAAGTACGCTGGTAGCTCCATCCCCATTTCTCCCATCCAAATTTCCCTAGTAAAACGCAGATCACCTCTTCGTCGACGATATTCCAGGGAGAACACGTGCATCCGCTGCAGTCGAAGAGTGTAAGGCAAGTTCATTAACTTTAGTATGAATTTCGAAGCACTCCGTGGTATTATCTCAGGCACGTCGCACTGGAACTTGGTAAGAGGACCGATGGCATGTAGTCCGTACTTGAGGAACGGGAGCACATGGAAAGTAAACAGAATTCTCAACATTTCCGGGGTCAGTCGCGAAAAGACTCTCCGTAGGGCATGAGACATCCTGTTGACAGCGACAACCCTCCAAATTATGTCTTCCGTGGTTCGTACATCATGTGAGACAAGAACACCGGGGTCTCTCTCAAGGTTGGTGCTTCTCAGTAACACCCACCAATATTAAGTGATGGCAGAAGAAAGTTCTTTTGTCAGCTCCGTCATTTCCTGATTGTTGTGAAGATAGCCTGGGTCACTGCGGAACAAGGTCCCACAGTGCACCATTGAAGCTGCACTGGAAAAGGACAGATCCCGTAAACTAAAATGAGCATACAATAAATGCTTGGGACGTCCCTCGGTCCCGGCGTCGACGACCGACTCCGGAAGGCTGTTCCAGTCATTCACAACGCGAGTGGATAAGGCCAGGCTGGATCGCACACGATGACTTCTCGGTATGAACCTTTCCAAACTGTGGCATCTTGTCGAACTCTCTGCATTGAAGTGAAAAATTCCTGTAATTCCCTCCCCAACGCTCCTCTACGAAAATCTCGGGTGAAGATCAAGTACCTGTGATGATGGCGGTAATCCATGGAAAAGTGGTTCCGTTGTTTAAGTCGAAAGGAGGATAGGACAGGTGCTGCAGCTCAGGAACAAATTTGGATCCGCGCCGTTTAACCAGCACAATCATTTCATATTCAAATTTCGTGAGAGACTGGGAGGCAGGTAACCGGTATTCCAGAAGCGGGCATGCACATGAAGGATACAGCAGTCGGAAGAGCCCCGTTGTCAGGCGTGAGTAGGCTCGAGGCAGAGTGAAACATTCTATAGGCCGCAGCGACCTTTCTCTTGGTATCTTCATTAGATTTGAGGTCAGGCGAACGTAACACCCCAGATCCCTCTTTTGAGTGGCGTTTTTGAGCAAGGAACGACCAATACGGCAGATTGCAAATGGAGCAGACGCCTTAACTGGAAGAACCGAACATTTCTCATGATTCATTGCAACTGCCGCTTAATTGACCAATCATGTAGCAGGTCGATTGTAGCTTGTCAGCATCTTCCATTCCGGATACCTCCATCCACAGCTTCTGAACGTTAACGTAGATTAGGCAATGTGCCTGTAGTGTGGAAGCTAAGTCATTGATGAAGATGTTGAATAGCACGGAGCAGAGGACAGAACCCTGTGGAACTCCACTAGTCGTGAGAACTGCGGCAAGAAATGTTTCGTTAACGTGCACATGCATCATGCAGTCGCGAATGAAATCTGAGATCCAAGCGAGAAGTTTAAGCAAAAGTCTTGCGTGCGGGACCCTGTCGAACGCTTTGTTAAAAGCAACAATCACAACGTCAAGACTTTTACCAGAATCTAGTTAATTCGCCCATTTCTCCCTAGCAACTATTAACTTCGAGGTACATGCGCGTGCCCTTCGAGAACCATGCTGTGCACAAGAGAAGAGATCCAGTTCCTCTGGGTAGAGATGAAGAGCCTGCTTCAAGATTCGCTTCAAAACTATACACAATATCGATATAAAGCATATAAGACCATAGCTGGCTGGATCTTGCCTGTTCCCTCCTTTGGTGCCCCATGCTGAGGCTGAGGTTGCATCCTTGATACTTCTTCACCGCAGTTGGGCTAAACCTACGTACACTTAAACAAGGTGGTTCTAAGCTGGCTAAATTCCATTCCACTTTATTTGGTTTGTGCAGGTTACCTGAATAATCTTCTATTAACTGGCCAGGTTGCGTACGCTAAAAGCGCTTATCTTCGCTAACTTTGTTAAGTTTTTAGCCAGTTTAAGTAACTTGTGGATCCTTTTCCTTAGCGCGGATTTGTTGCTAACCAACTTACTTTATATGCTTATTTTGCGAAGAGTTATGCAAATGTTTGTGTATGCAGTATTGGTTTTGTTTTATTTTTTCTTGCCGTTTCAAGTGATTGGCTGTTGCTTGTTATCCCCGGTGTGGCCGCGCTTGGTGTGCATGTTGACAAGGTGTCTACCTGTCTTTTACCCACTACCTCGTCCATACTGGTTCCAGGAGATACTTGGTCGTTGCTGAAGGGGATGGGAAGCACGGTCCAGGTGGCCGTGCACTCAGGTGGAGCGGACTACGGTCCAACCACCGCCCTGTGTGCGATTGATTCCCCAAATACAGCGGGCTTATGTTTGCCTTTGAAGAAGTGTAGGCCGGCTCCGCTGATGATTTGTGACTCCCATCCACATGCCTCCCGGTCTTACACCTTCCGGTTTACACTGGATATGGGATGGGTGGCTGGAGCTCTGGGTGGTGCAGCGCAAGCCACCCATGGTCGGTCTGTAGGCGCAGGCGTCTTGTGGCTGGCCGCAGTGATAGGCAAATCCGAAACCGAATGCCGTCAATTATATATAAATAATATGTACATGTTAAGTCGACATATGTTGTATACTGCAGAAGGTTAATGTGGTTAGCATAGTTATTGGTTGTGGTAGAGTACAGGAGTATTGGAAAATATTTGGCGCCACATTTGGAACTGTCGTCATGGTGGATGATTCTTAGGGGATTATTATCTGTCGGTGCGTACGCTTTACCGGAAATTTGAGGATGTTGCTTCCGACGTAGAAATTCCAATTCGCAACTGCCACAGCTTTTGCACTCGACAGCATTATGAGCGGCAAATGGGGAAGCAGTTGCCGGAGGAGTACCCATCCCGGTAGGTTCAGTATCGCTGTGTTCATATCAGACGTAGAAACGTTCGTAGGAAACGGTAAGTTGTTATTCTCAAAGTATAATAACTGCTACACAGTTACAGGATGCTAAGCAGCAAAGCGCATTTACATTTCAAGTTGTAGTGCGAATTTTAGGCAGGAGAGAAATTGCATTTGTGTCACTGTCATGCCTTCCATGTTGGGAAGCCATGAATATAGCCCGAAACAGGCGGTTAATGGAGGCGCACGAGAAAGAGAGGTTTTCCTGATGAACGTTTTCAAAAGTGGCAGGGAACTACGTAACGACATCAACTGTTGGTCGCTTCCCCAGGCTTGCTAAAGGGATTGCATACGTTTCACCCCCAGACGAGGTAATATCGTCAATGGAGTGACATGCAGTGTATACTCCTGTTTATTGTATTGTCAGTCCGTGAGCCACGGGCAGGTGACTTTTGATAATGGCAATTTCGATTTCCGCCACGTGATCACTGCCCATTTGCTTCCGCGGCTGAACCATGTCTTTCGATGCTTCGGAAACCTTTCTTTCTGAGCTGATGGTACTCCTCTAATAATTCGATCAACCTGCGCAGCGACATGGACTCCGTGTACCATCAGCTCAAAAAGAAAGGTCTCCGTCGATTTGAAAGACCTGGTTCAGCCGCGGAAGCAAGCGGGCAGAGACCACTTAGCGCAAGGCAGACTTGCCACCGTCAAAAGTCACGCCCGTGTATGACGGACTGACTGTTTAATAAGCAGGATTATACATTTTATTTCACCGAACTAAAGATACCACCTCACATGATAGCGAAAGGTATGCATTTTAGTTATCAAACTCGGAAATACGGTCAACGAGGAGCAACCAACCCTGGCCACCAGTGTTTCAAATTATTGCGTAAGCACACATCTATGGCGCTTGTGCGGACGTTGAACGCCGTTGTTCTGAGGATGTTTGGAAAGCGACAATGTAAGCGGAAAACAAGCGAAGTGGGCGAGGTTACAGAATGGGTGGCGCGACATGGAGCTTGTCGTGTGACGAAAGGAGGCAAAGTGGTGAGATATTTATTCTTCACGCCATCGGTTATAGCGGACATTGCGGAACGATACAGCGAAGTAAGTTTGGCGGATGCGAGCCACCAAGTGAATTATGGGGGTATGTTTTGTGATACAATATGCTTGTCGAGGTAACTGGTGCGGCGCACAATTTATCTATGCGTTGCCGCCGAATGTGACGTCGCAGAGCTACCGTCAAGTTGTAGAAGCGATGAGAACTTCTACTTTGCACGGAATCGCTACTAACCCTTGTAATGGATAAATGCATGGCCTAGGTGCGGACGATGACCTTTGCTTATCCTAACGCGTCTGTAGTGTATTACCGATTTTACGTTATTTGTCTTTCGGGAACGAGTTCAGATGATACAAGCCTTTTGCGGCACAGCCTGCATAAATTGGTGTATCCATGTGATGCGGAGCACTTCGACAGACTGCGGATGGCGATTGCTGCGGGGAATGCGGAAGGCTGTAGTTACTTACAGCGAAGGTGGCTGCAATCTACATTGCCCTGGGCTACTCACAGGTGGCCAGAGGTGTGCTTCTTTGGTTGCGCTACAACCAACCGGATTGAGAACGATATGAAGCACTTACAGCGGCAGCTTACAGAGATGTCCTACATGCATACGCTGTTTACGGTAGTTTTTGATCGTGTAAGCCCGTCGGGTCAGGAAAGGCTGCAAGCTGTTGGGCGGCATGGCGCGTCCTCTAGCATATCACCCCTAGCGTAATCCATGGCAGCACCGCTTTTGGCGCGTTCTCTTCAGTTCCCACGCAGGCAAGTTAGGAAAGGTTGGAGGAGCGCAGTATCACCGCTGTCCGGATGCTGGCTCGCAACGTCTAGTTCGTTACGCTCCTGCTACGGTTACACTTCCTACTTTGTGACTGTGGCTTCCTGCGACGGCCAACTTCATCATCAATGGTGTATGCCGCGTGCTCAGTAGTGTCACGTAATCGCTAGGCTAGGTACCGGTAGGTGGACACTTAGGGTTAAATGTCACATAAATGTTGGGACCCAGGATGCAGCGGACACTGCGTCGGATGATGGTGAATCGTAATGTAACCTTCTATGGGACGGACCACCTGCTAGAAGTAAGGCCTGTGAGCCGGGATAGGAAATTACGGCAGACAGAGGAGGTTCGTTTACAGATGCAAAACACACATGTGGAGCTTTTTATGGGAATAAAAGCTCAAGGTTTACATGATCCGTAAGGTAACAAGCGTTCGGTTTGGGTCTGCTGAACAGCCGAGCAACCTTATAGCGAGTTAGACTTGCTTGTTAGCCGTAGCTTCATCGTGTCTATGCGGCATTTAAACTGAATGCACGCCGGCTCAAAGCGTGACATCCCACCAAGCTTTCCAAAAAAGGTTATGGAAAGGTAGTAGATAGAAAAAGAGGAACTGAGGAACTTCCTCAGGGAACATCGCGGTGAAGCTCCGCCAAAAGACAGTCCAGGCGGATATTAAAATTCGCCACAATGGGTGTCAAGACTAACTCGGCAGGAAGGGCATTCTGCGGTCGGCAGATTTACAAAGCGAAGTACTGTCGTCTGCAGTTCAGCCGACCGCTGATGTGAGAGCCTCAATGGGTGGCCACGTAGGTGGAAACACGATTGGTGCACCGTGTGTAGATGCCAACAGGGATGTCCAGGGTTGGTTAAGGTCATAAATACAAGGATCACGTCGCCCAGTAGACGTGGGTACTTAAGCGAATATAAGCCCAGGCATTGAAGGCGTTGTGGATAATCTAGGTGCATGAGACTTCGGACCAGTTTTGTTGCACGACGTTGGGAGGCATCGAGTATATGTTCGCCATTTAACAACCAGGTGCTACAAAGCATAGCAAACCCCAAGTGAGGTCGAAGCAAAGCGTTGTGGATGAGGCAGAAATTGTTTTGGTCAATTTGACCGTAGGCTCATTTCGGCAATCGCACCATGCGCTTAACAGCAGTTGCTCCTTTCCGGCGGGAAGCGGATCCGGAGGGAATAGGCAGTGTACCTATATCTAAGTCGCTTTCGGTTGAAGCGAGCTGGAGGATCAACGGCCTCATGTAATATATAGAAGAAAAATCAGAAGGAGGGGTAGAAAGGAAGCGACATTTCGAAGCATTAACTGAAATGTTGCTTACGATGGGCAGCCGATGTAGAAAGTAGAGGTCGAACTGTAGTGCTTGGGCTTGGTCCGGAAAGCTAATTGTGCGCCAAAGCTTCGTGTCATCCCCCTGTAGCAGCAGCAAAGATGGCACTTGCGTTGTGACGCCACCAATAATGGCCAGGAAAAGGTCCGTTTAGAGAACAGACCCATAGGAACTGAGCTGGTGGCAAAGCTACGGGGAGGCACCGCTCCGTCGACGCGTACTTAGGGAGCAAGGTTTTGAAAGTCGTTGCGGACCCAGTCCATCAAGGCCCTTGAAAAGCCGTAAGACAACAGCTTTTTAGTAGAATGTTGTGGTCGACCTAGTCAAACGCTTTGGCGAAATCCAAGCAAGAACGTGGCCACTGGAAGGCGACTCGTGCGTGCTTTAAATAAATAAATAAATAGTTTATTCTCAACTTTATAGAGACACACCATTCGCTCGCTGGCGTCCTAAAATTCCTTGGTATGGTTTACTTTGTACGCCCGTGCAGTCTTAGAACATGGACTACCAGCTATCTAACCGCGTGCCAAGTTTGAATGCTCTGTACTGGTAAAGGAGCAGAGACGTGCAGCGGAAGCTGTTCTGGAGCTTCGTGATCTCCCGTAACTCATTGGACACAAGCAGTTAACTCTCTTCTAACTGGAGCTTCGCCGTCCCCGGGGTGATCCCATCTATACTAGGCGCTTCCTCCTAGGGGAAGTTGGAAGTTAGTTAGAACCATTCATCCAGCCCAAAAATGACTGTTTCACACAAGGTCACACGTGAAAAGCATTTAAGCACAGCTGACAAAGAATTTGCTTGCAAGTCGCTCTATACACTAGAGTGGTAAAAGCTTGGAAAGGCCTACGGTAAGAAGTTGCAGCGGCCCCATGCGAAAAACGTTTAAGGCATCTGCTTGACAAACATTTGATGAGAATGCTGTATTCCTGCGGATGTCTCTGCGATTGCGACGAACTCACGAGGAACATACTAACTCAATGACACGCATCTAACATAGTGTAGTAGGGATCCATGGGGCTAAGGAAATTCTCTATTGCTCCCTACAACTCAATGAACTCATTTACAATAGGAGTCTCCGAGATAATGGCATGATTCCTACAACGCGCTGGTGGGAATGCGATGCACCCAAACCTTTTTTATGAACTAGCAGTTGCACTTTCTGGACTTAGGAACTATTTGCAGACATTCGCTTTCATCCATAATTTGCAACATGTTTTTACTAAAGTCCATTCCCGCCGGAGCAATTCGCTGATGGTACGGGAACGGTGGTCGAACTCGGAGCATTTGAGGAGGTTGTGGATGCTGTTTTCATAGACCTTACTAACAGTTTATATCATCGCTCATTCCCGCTTCCCAGAAGAGGTGCACTGCTAAAGAATATCGGAGAAGGTACGTTCGTTGACATTGCCTTCTTTAGAAGCTTGAGGCGTCTTCGACAAAGTGTGTTTTGGCATAACATGCGAACACTACGTCCTGAGCAGTATTACACAGGAATCGGTGTTGTACAAACGCTTGTCCCTTTTAATTGTCAACTATTCGCTTTATTTTGTAGGCTTAACGTCTCGCATGCTCGGCATAAGTGGAAGTTCAGGAAAATAGTGACCAAATTTGTTAGTCCACAATACATAGAACCGGCCCTTGAGTGCCGTTGGAACTGATGTACTCGGTGGCAAATGCCTAGTAATAGCGCAGGGTTTAGTGATGAACGTTGCATAAGCCATCCACACACACGCGGCATGACAAACGACTGTCAGACCGAACCAGAGCAGAGCTGAGCTTGTGCGTTTTCACAGATGCCCGCCGAGAGTAGGCAACTGTGTAGGATAAAAAAGCCAATGACCGTCTGCACCAATCCGCCCTATCAGTATACGATTTCTAAGAAGCAGCTAGTTACGAAGACGCCGATGAGGTAACGAAAACATCCTTAGCTGGCGCAACCTGTCAGGATAGGAAAGGCGTTGCAAAGCGTGGACTACTTTTCTTCCGATTCCTAAGATCCACTCTAAGGTCTCCTGTCGAATAGCTTTCCGCTTACAAGTGCCGTTCGTCAGGTTTGTCCGACAGTCCCTTTGTTCAGTTTCGTCATATGATTTATTACCTCTTGCACCTTGCTAACAAGAAGCTCCAGTGGGTTGACACTATACTTACCTTGGCTGCTAGCTAAGCAAAGATAGCTGCATAGAAACTGAAGTGAGTTCATGCAATGATGGTGTGCAGTTGCGAGTAATGGGTAGTGAGAATCATGCTAGGACCGTAGGACAGCATGTAAAGCTGAATAACTTGCTTTGCCTTCCTCGCGTAGTACGTACGCCTGGTCAACGCTTACCTAGGAGGGCACTGCTGAGCCTACAATGTATTGGATGGCGCCACGATAGAGCTGGACAGTAGTTCGCTTGGCTGCGGAATTAAAGTCACTGACGATAAAAGTGGGTTTCCTTGGTACATAAACCCATCCGTGGTGGAGTTCAATTGGCACGCCATGTGCTTTGCTTGAGACTTTACAGGACATGGCTGGCTTGCGCTTTTGCTGCCGTCACCTAGTCGGACTAAATTTGTAAAGTTTGCTCGGGGTTGTGTCATCTAGAAGGGAAGTGCTGAATGGCACGCGTAACAGTGAAAGCCGCAAGGAAGCTGTCTCACAGATGTAGCGTCATTTTTTCACTATAGGCAGCGTGGTGTGACGATATGTTGTCTTCACAACGCGTATGCGCCCTGACCCGGAATGTTTGCTCTGTTCATTAACAGTATCCGATAACATCCCCTTACCTCTCTTTTTTTATTGTTCCTCCCATGGGTCATGATGATGGTATGACAGCAAAGCAACGTTCAAATGGCTGATATACTGCTGTCGTTGATGTGACGAAACAAAGTGCCGCAATTTCCAAACGATGCAGCGGCCTACATATCAGCAGCACGCCTGGACCACCAAGATTCACGGTCGAAGCGTAGGCTTGGATTCAGTTATTGTTAAGTGGAACGACGGCTTTCCTTGTGTTCTAAGCCCACAGGCATCGCAAGTGCACCGTCTAGCAGTTCCGGGCCAATAAACTCTGGACGTGCTTGATGGTCATCAAGGACCGATCGATTCTCCTCCTCCGCCACGTGCAAGTTGTGACCGCAAGGCATGCGCCAGTGACGCATAACTGAACATTCAAATTTGCTGACTCGGTCGATGCAAACGCGGCACAGAGAGGACCCTGATTCCGCCACCACGCTATCCCGTTCATGCAGAGCGACAACGACCACCGCCTTTGGCTGAAACTGCTTCATCCACCTGCCGCGAGCATATGTTGTCAACCTGCTTACAAGTTCAGACACGACGGACCCATCTCTGCGTGCAGTATTATCTCGCATGCACACTGTAGCTGCATGAGTGTTAGGACGATCCGAGGTGCCTTACACACTATTAGCGAACACCTGGAAAAGCCCCCGCAAGGAGGAACTCTTGTTCAAAGTGTGTTAAAGGTGGCTCTTTTCATCCTAAACGCGATGAGTTGAATTGTCTCCGACCATTCTGACATGCCATAATTGATGCTCCGCCCACCATCTCCACCAAGATGTTCATGTTCTACCAAAATACTCAAAGCATTCCACATTTCTTTGCCGAATGTTTTACAGAATTAGGTGATAATGCGTTTTCTCTGGCGTGAATAACAGGTTAATTAGCAAACAATGCAAAAAAGCCCATTTCGCCGGGTCTTCAAATAACAGCTGACCGCACCGAAGGTTTTTGTCCCGTAACATGTGCACACTGCACACCACCATGCACTCCTCCGGATGCACCTAGCTTAAAGCATTCACATTCAGGTGGGACTGTAATGAAAGGGAAAGCCCCTGAGTGTTCTTCCTTGGACTGTTCGTTAGGCCAGGAAATGATAAGTTGCTACCAGTTATCGACCGAGCTAAAACGGAACAGCCGTACCACCCCTTGCTCCAAGACTTTCTGTCAACGTTCCCTGCACTAGCAGTCCCCGCTTTGTAGGTCAAGTGAAGTAAGGAAGTCGTAGAAAAACTGTAAGATAACTAGGAGGGAAAGTCTTTCGAATAAAGGTTAACATTCAAGTGTGTGGAAAACGACGGTACATGAACAAAAGTTGATAAACGGATTTGGTCGGGAAAAGGTAAAGATGCCGTGTTGCCACTCAAGAGCGTCTAACTGACGCGGGAAGCCCTTAAGCATAGTTGTACTGACTACAGTTTCTGCAAGCGAGTTCCAGTCTTTAATATCTCTAGGCGAAAACAGAGTTGCCGCTCTGCACCGGTTGGAACCCGGTTTGTGTGGCTTACTGGGATGACCGCGAAGACCAGGTCACATAGCCGAGCTTAATAGCTAGCTCAAGTTCTGCTCAACCTTCCTTAGTATAATGCCGTATTTAAGGGTTACGTCTCCACGAAGCCGCCTGGAGTGCAGTAAATACCTAAACAAGCTAAGTTGACGCTTGATGAACCGTTGCTTCCGGAAGCCATAATACAAGCTGCTAATACGCTCAAACCTCTCCTGGGCTCCAGATTGTGCCGCACAAGGCACGGCGGGCAAGCCTGGACACGGTACTCCAGGTATGACCGTACGAAAAGAGGAGAACAAATTTGCAAATATGTCGGAAGTTTAGAACCAGGAAAAGAGGAGTAGTAACCACACCATTCTGCAACCCCTACTTGCGGCCTTCTTCCAATTGGCACGAGAATGCAAAGACGAGGAATGGACAACGCCTAGGTTTACCTGACTGGAGAAAAAGGGGGTTCGACCCCCGAGCACGTAACTCGAAGGTGGGGAAGCTGCTATTATACGAATGACGGAAAACAGCTTGATTAATAAGCAGTAGGCACAAAGTAGACCAGTCCCGAAGTCTGTCCAGGGCATGCTGAATGGCCGCAGAGCCAAAAAGGACCTTTAAAACCTTCCACAGCTTAAAGTCATCTGCAAACAATGGTGATGCCAACCCCAGCTACCCTGGGTGATCTGTTACGTAGATGTAGAACAGTATCGGTCCAAGAATTGGGCCCTGTGGGACAGCGACAAGGACCGCTTGTTTAAAGGATAAGCTGTGACCCACACCTACACAATGCTGTCTTCCCTGCAAGAATGCAGCTAATCAGTGAATGGTCCGACCAGATACTCTGTAGGAACTCAGCTTTTGTAATGGCCCCATTTGAGGTATCTTATGTAATACCTTCGAGAAGTATACGGAAACTACATCCACTACGTGACTGTTGTCTATGGACTTGGCTCAATCTTCACGAGCAAGCAACTAATTCTTCAGACACGAACATCCCTTATAGAATCCTTGTTGTGTGCTGCTGCGTAGATTAAATCTATCAGGTGACCTTCCAACAAAGCTCTCACTAGCTTTACAGGCAGTTTCACCGCGACGCTAGTCAGACTGACTGGCCTATAATTGACTGACAGACCCTTGCAGCCATTATAGGGGATATGACAAATGACAACCTACCATTCAGAAGGTAATATACAGCTACCAAGTTCATTCTGAAACACCACATTCAGTGGTTAAACTTAGTTCTACCCCCAACTCATGCAGCAGCTTTGGGTGAATAAAATCAGGTCCAGCTGCTGTAAATAGGCTCATTTATTGCAGCAGCCTAAAGACTTGCGTTTCCATCATTGTAAATTCAGCGAAATAAGAACCCTCAGGGAATCTAGGGACAACTTAAGCGCTAATCAACGTGGTCGCACCAAAGATTGCCGCTGCCTGTTGCTCACCAACTACACGAACCTTGTCCAACTTCCCATAAGCATGAGTTTCATCGGCCCGCATCAAACTTGGTATTGGCGAGTTTGATTCAGAACGTCACTTGCTATACGCACAGTACTTCTTCGGATTTCCCGAGCTCCAACAGCCAATTCCTTCTCGTACAACAACAGGGTTATCCAAAGGTGTTGTTTAAATCTATTTCTAGCCTGGCAGTACCTATAATTGGTGCTAGCGTAACGAAATCGAAACCGCCATGTGTCGTTTTAAAGCCTACTTAAATGATCAATTTCTTTGCCCTTTCATTGGCAGATTCTCGAAAAACACAGATATGTGAAAACGTGCAAAGCCACATTATCGACTCAAAACGCTGACAATCCCGTTTTGTTTTGATCGTCTTCTGTAGGTGCTGTACACACCTCTTTTTCCTGTTGTGGATAAACGTGCTTGCGCCGTGTCTGCGCGTTTTACTCGTGCCACGGTTGCATATTGCATTTCTGTGCGTGCCCGGTGGCTGCGGGTGTTTCTCGCATCGTGTGTCCGCTGTGATTGACACCGTGCTACTTTCTACCGCCCTTGATTCGTTCCGTGCCCGGTTCTAGCTCCCGCCGGTACCCCACTCCAGGAACTTCGTTACATTCGTTGGCAGAGGTGGGATCGTAATGGAGAATGAAAACGTCAGCCACCAAAAGTGAAATCTCAACTTCATGTTGTTGCCCAGGATTGTTCGGAGTTTCGGCCAGTGCCGTGGCAACCCCCAGTTTTTCTGCCGGGTGATGAGTTCGACAATTTTGCGTTCCGCGGATCGTTATACCTCTCCTGTGTCCCTGAGAAGGACGGGAGGCCTTATGTTCTCAGCTTTTGTGTGAGGAAGCCACGCGTCTCTTCCGAGCAACTGGGATTCCTCCAACGGCGCCAGCGTCAGAGATATGGGAATCGCTGCGCGGGATATTCCGGGAACAGGTAGCATCGGCTATGTATAGACAAAAGTTTGCTGCTCGTACAAAACAACCAAAGAATAGGTTGAAGCATTCGCACGCACTCTGCAGGAGCTTTCCTTGAGAGCCTTTCCCTATCTCTCCAATGCCGAACGGGATAAGTGGTTGTCTGAGCGGTTTTGCACCGGGTTGCACGACAGGCCTATACGCCAGCAACTTGCCGGGATGCTACACTGCACTTGCACTGATGCACTGAACAAGGCGCAGTTCATGAGTCTCTGGACTTGCTGGACGATCGCAACGAGTACGGCCAGCCCACCTTGTGTTCCCCTTTGCAAAATGTGTCCATTACCAACAGCAGACCATCTAACCTCAACTTCAATCCGTCCAGGTGAGATTGCTGGTACTGCAGCCGCCTTGGAAAGCGTGCGCAATTCTGCGGACATAACCCACCTATCAAGTTGCGCCTTTTGCAGTGTAGGTCATGTCTCAATCCATCCGGCTTTCTTGTATCCATTTTGTTTGTAATGCTTCGTTTCGATCTTTAACTACCGTTGGCGGCCTCGAAGATTTTGTTTTAATATTCTTGCTTCAACCCGGTGCTTCATGTTCGCTGTTGCGTCTAGAGATAACCGACCGCCTTGGGAGTCTCAAAGCCACTACCCAGAGAAGGCCACGAATGTTAAATCCAACGGGGTTGAGTTGTCCGTCGAATTCGCAGTGCTGGCTCAAGTTCAACTGGAACATTTTACAGCAGTACACGAATTTCTGGTTTGTCGAAACCTAAGTTGCGCCGCCATCCTAGGGATGGATTTTTGGCTAAGCATGGAAGTTTGCTGAAGCTTGGTACCGCGAAACCATTACCAAAGTCCACTCCACTCAACACGTAGCTATGTCACTCACCAAGAGTTTGCACAGTTCTAGAAGCTACTCTGAAGCGATCGCAGTTCAAGACTGATGTCAGTGAGCCGTTGCGTAACCACAGGTGTACTTTTCCAGACTTAAAAGCCTCAATTTGCTCTATGTTGCGTAATTATGAGAATCTGTTTTGCGAGACTCAACTTGGACGCACCAGCGTCATCCATCTCGAAATTGATACAGGGAGTCAGCCTTCCATCCGCCAGCGGGCGCGAAGGGTGTCCATTCAGTACGAGGCCCAGCTAGATCGCAGGATCCAAAAGATGCTGTATATGCGCGTTATTTGCCCATCGACATCGCCTTGGTCGTCTCTACTAGTACACATGAAGAAGAAGAAGGATGTTTCCCCATGACTTTGCGTAAATTACCGAAAGCTAAACGAAGTCACTCGCAAAGGTCCCTTCCATCTGCCTCACATTGATGCCACATTTGATGCGCTTCATGGTGCACGATGGTTTACTAATTTCGATTTGCCTCCGGTTACTGGCAAGTGGAGGTTCGTCCGTTTGCTGGGGAGAAAACTGCGTCCATTGTACCATCCGGGCTGTATGAATTCGAGACCATGTCCTTCGGTTTGGTTAATGCCCCAGCCACCTTCCAGTGCCTAATGCAGAGAGTATTGGAGGGCCTCGTACCCAAGAAATATTTGGTATATTTGTATGACGTGATCGTGCATGGTAGATAGGACGGAGATAACAACGCCCGCCTACGTACAGTTTTGGAGCGGTTACGGCCGGCTGGATTACTTATTATATATAATGATCGTGTGGACAAGAGTGCATCATCGGTGGGTCGTCGGGGCGGGCTGGTCGGACTACAAAATATTGGCTAGTCCAGAAAAAGGCCGACAGGACCTTCCCTTTGCTGCAGACCCGACGGTGCGCTTGGGAGGTGTCACTCCCCCCACCGCACTTTAGTCCACTGTCCTCGTCCCACGAAGAAATTCAGGCATGCTCGTCCCAAGGAGAAACCCGGGCGTCCTTTTCCCACGAAGAAATCCGGCGTCCTCGTCGGCAATGCGTAGGCGGCTTTTGGGGACCAATCCGTTCGTGGGTGTGTGCGGTCGAGGGAGACTGTCTGTTCCTTGGGTAAGGAAGGGGCTGTGGGACGGCTGGTCAGTTACTCCAGGGTTGCGTTGAGCCGGTTGGCGAGTCACTCGAGGGTTGCCTGGGCAGTTGCGGCGGTTGAGTCTCTGGAAGGTAGAACACAGAGGAGGTGGGCAAGGGTCAGGGAAGTGGCTTGGCGTCGGAGACGGAGCATGGCATGCATAATAAAAGCAAATACGCTTTCTAGCTTTTCAAAATGTTTCGGTTTTATGGTCCATTTTGCAAAACGCTTGTGGATGAGACGCAGGATAACCACTATAGACGAAAAAAGCGTGTTAATGGAAATAGTAAATGCTTACAAAGTCTGCAAAACGGATCGGACGTTTAACCTGTCTACCGCGTCGGTCGGTTGCTTGGGGTTGCGGCGGTATAGGTTGCGGGTCAAAGTGTACGGAGGGTTCCGGGTTATCCAGTTCTCGGGAAGTTACCACAGGTGCGGGTGCTTGTGGGAGAGCATCAGGATGGACTGCAAGTGGCTCGTCAACGAAAGCCACTTTGCGGCGATCGATGGACACCGTTGTTCGGTGACCATTCTGGTCTATATTAAAATGCTCCGGAGTCCGTTGCAGAACTCTGAAAGAGCCAGTGTTTGGAGGCTGGAGAGGGCGCTGCACTGCGCTGTTGCGGAGGAAGACGTGAGTGCAGGTAGAGAGTCCTCTGTGCATTTGCAAATCTCTAGTCTGTTCACGGGGCGGGGTCGGGCGTAGTAAACGCACGCGTTGAGCTGGGGAGGACGCAAAGTTAGGCGGAGGCATACACGACGATGCGGGAGGTGAAACGAATTCTCCTGGTAACTTGAGCGTCGTGCCGTAAACCAGCTCTGCTGGTGCACATTGCAAGTCAGCTTTGATGCTGTTGCGAATGCCTAAGAGAACGAGCGAAATGTTTTCGCTCCAGCTAGGGTCGGAAGAGGCGCAGAGCGAGGCTTTAAGCTCTCTATGGAAGCGTTCAACTAACCCGTTGGCTGCTGGGTGATACGCTGTGGCATGAATGCGGCGACAGCCTAAAAAGTTGCAGAACGTATCGAATTGTGAAGGTTCGAAAGACGTTCCTCGGTCAGTTGTAATGGTGGATGGGCATCCGTAGTGCGAGACCCATCGGTCCAAGAAGTCCCGGATAACCGTCTCAACTGTTCACTCTGTTACGGGAACGGCTTCTGGCCATCTGGTGAAGCGGTCGACACACGTAAGAATGTATACGAATCCGCGTGAAGGAGGCAGTTGACCTACCAGGTCTAAGTGTACATGCGAGAACCGAGAGTCCGGGGAAGGAAATGAACCAAGAGGACTGCGGGTGTGACGATGTTCTTTAGAGCGCTGACATTGAAGGCAGGCGCGAGCCCAGGTACCAAAATCTTTGTTTGCGCGTGGCCAAACGAAACGTTCGGTGACCAGTTTCAAAGATGCACGGATACCACGATGTGATTGTGAGTGCACTGCGTCAAGGACTGTGCGTCTGAAGGAGACGGGCACGAGAGGTCTAAGACAACCTGTGGAAGTGTCACAGAGGATAGTTTCTTCCGTGGTTTGGAGAGGAACAGGATGCACATGCAGCGAAGTGGACTGCAGAGTGCGCTGTATATCTTCGTCTTGAGCCTGAGCCGATGCCATTGCGGCAAGGTTGATGGTAGGCAGACTACAGAGCCAGGTTGACGCGTGAGAGAGCGTCGTCGACGGGTTTGTTGACACCCGAGACATGACGTATGTCAGCAGTGAACTGCTTGACAAATTCTAAATGATTTGTTTCCCGTGGTGAGTATTTGTCGCTAGCAGAGTTGAAGGCAAAGCTAAGGGGCTTGTGGTCAATGTATACCATGAAAGTGCGGCCTTCGAGTGGGGGCCGGAAGTGACGTATCGCTAGGTAGATGGTGAGCAGTGCTCTACCAACCGTGCAGTAGCGGGATTCCGCTGGCTGCAGGCGTTTGGGGAAGAACCCAAGGGTTGCCATTGCCCACCAACGTGTTGTTGGAGGACGACTCCTACCGCGAAGTCTGAGGCATCTGTCATAATAGAAAGAGGTGCAGTCGATTCGGAATGAGCGAGGAGGGCTATGTTGGAGATAGCATCCTTGAACTCGGCGAAGGCTGCCTGTGCTGTGTCAAGGTAGGCGAACTTACGTCCATTTCCTCTGAGTAGGTCAGGCAGCGGCCGCATACGCTGAGCGCATCGCGGAATGGAGCGTCGATAGTAGTTGACCAAACCACAAAATCGACGGAGGTGCTTGAAGGAAGTCGGAGCTGAGAAGTCCTTGATTGCCTGGATCTTATCAGGAAGGACTTCGATACCGGACGATGAAAAGAGGTGGCCTAGAAATTCTACCGTTGATTTGCGGAGTCCGCACTTATTCGGGTTGACTGTGACACCGTGTTGGGTCAAGCGCTGGAAGAGAGCTCGAAGATGCTGGAGGTGCTCTTGTGCCGATGAACTGCCTACTAAAATATCATCAAGGTAGGAATAGGCAAAGTCTAGGCCACGAGTAACATCGTGGATAAAGGGTTGGAAGGTTTGTGCTGCGTTGAACAGTCCAAATGGCATTCTTAAAAATTCAGACAAACCTAAAGGAGTGAAGAAGGCTGTTTTAGGTATGTCATCGTCTTCCACAGGTATCTGGTGATAGGCGCGAACCAAATCGATCTTGCTGAAGCTCGTCTTACCTGTGAGGCATGCTGTAAGGTGCTGCATGTGTGGGATGGGATACCTACCTGGGACGGTTAGACGATTAAGTGCGCGGTACTCACCGCAATGACGCCAGTCACCAGATTTCTTCGGGACCATCTGCAGGGGCGAGGACCAAGGGCTGTCGGACTGACTTATTTTTTGAAGTTCATGCATGTGCTCGAACTCCGCTCTTGCTACCTTTAGTTTCTCAGGCGGTAGTCGGCGTGGACGGCAGAACACAGGTGGGCCGTTCGTCCGCATGTGGTGCGTGACCTGAGCTTCCAAGGGCAAAGTTGCGTTCATTGGCTGAACGCGCTTGAGATACTGAGAAAAGAGATTAACGTAGTCTGGCGAGGTCTGGGGAAATGCGTAGACCAGGGATATGGATGAGACATGGGCGGTGATGCCACGTACGCTGAGTTTTGTTGCAGTGTCGACTATCATCTGGCGTTTCGCATCGACCAAGGGGTCGAACTGCCTGAGAAAGTCATTGCCGATGATGGCAAATGGGACTGCAGCGACAGTGAATATCCAGTGGAAAGTGCGCCGAAGGCCTAGGTCCAGGGTAAGTGACCGATGACCATAGGTGGCTATTGGCGTGCCATTGGCGGCACTGAGGCTTGTCGACAGAGAAGGGGTAGGCTCACCTGGCATAGGGGAATGACGCTGACTTCAGCCCCGGTATCAACTAAGAACTGGGTATCGGCGTCCTAATCATTAATGTAGATGTGACGACTTTGAGCTTTGCCCACGTTCGTGGCCACTACAGCCCGGCGTGGCGGATCATCTATACTGGAGTAGCTACACGGCTGTAAACACTTGCGCGCTTTAGTACCGAAACGCGAGTGGTAAAAGCAGTAACCTGTGGCTTCAGGTTTTGTGCGATGGTGCGATGATCCAGAGCGGTTGCAGTGATTACGTTTTAAGGTGAGTTCTTCGATCTGGCGCTGAAGCGACGCTATTTGCAATGATAATGCGTCTATTGCCGACGGAGGGCTAGTCGCGCCAGTCGTTGTGGTTGTGCCAGCGCAAAGCTGCTTAAGTGCTTTGGTTTCAGTCTCTGGCTGGCGCCGTTCGATGACACGGTCTGCTAGATCTGCAATTGCTGTGATGGGCAAGTCACTTGCTACTGCAAGGATAGCATGTATGCTTGCAGGAAGACGTTGCATCCACAGTTAACGGAGAATCCCTACGTCCATGTTGAACGTGCCGATGAGCTGTTGCATTTCGCGCAACAAGGCTGAGGGTATCCTACCCCCTAGCTGCAGATCACTAAATAGCTGCTGCAGACGGACCTTGTCAGAAGGCGTGATTCGCTGAATAATAGCCTGCTTAAGGGTCTCGTATTTCATTACCAGAGGGGAAGTATGATGTCTCTCACCTGCGAGGATATACTCTGAGGAAGGCAAGATATTAACTGATTATACATGGCGAAATCAGAAGAAAGCTTACGAATATAAAATACGGATTCTAGGTGCAAAAACCATAATAAAAGATCATTATCCCAAAATGGGGGAGGGGCTAAGGAAACAGCATTGCCCATGGCGGGCTGAACGACGTTAACCGCGCATGGAGGCGGCATATCCTCTGGATAACCCATTGCAAAATGTAGATAAAAAATGTGGTAGGTGAGAAAACAGTATGCTCACGAATCATGGATAACAAAAGCACTGGAACGAACTCACCAGAATAAAAATGCAAAATGGCGGGCAGCGTGTTCCTGACAGGGGGTCACCAATTGTTGGGTGGAGCCTGGGATACTAGTCGGTAAGCAATGACAAGTAATACTTGTCAAATACGACAGTATAGAAGTCGGAGGCGACTGAACCCAACGTATATTGTGCAGGCTACAAGAATAGGAAGCAAATCAGACTGAGCGAGCTACGTGCAGCGAGGTACTCACCAAAACGGTTTGTGTCAACGGACGTGCACTCAGTAAAACAAATGGACTTTTCGAAGGTTAAAACAACCGTAAAATCCAAGGTTACAAAATACTAAAAGAACTAGTTTTTCGGTACACAGCACTGGCATCTTACTACCGGAGAGTTTTGCTCACATTTGCCTCGATCTCGGCGCCTTTACATCGTCTGACGGAAAAGGGACGGAAGTTTTTTTGGACGGACGAGTGTTCCCGTGCTTTCGGACGCCTGAAAGAATGCATCACGTCGCCACTGCTGTTAGGTCTCCCGGATACTTCAGAGCGAGCATGGACCTTTGTCCTAGACACCGACGCCAGTAACGAGGCGATTGGCGTTGTTTTGTCGCAGAAAGCTTCTATTGGGGAAACCGTGATCTTTTATGCCAGCCGCCGACTGGACAAACGAGAGCATAAGTATAGCACAACGAGACGTGAGACGTTGGCTTTGGTGTATTTCTTGTAGTATTTTCGACCGTATTTACTCGGAAAACCTTTCCTCTTGCCGACTGACAATCAATCTCAGCAATGTTTACGAAACTTCCGTGACCCGGATGGACAAGTCGCGCAGTGGCAAAAACGCCTACAAGAGTACGATTTTACACGTGAGTACCGGCCGGGAGCACGGCACGCCAACGCAGATGCCCTTTCGAGAATTCCCGCTCTGGACGAAATAAATGCAGTCTTACACCACTCGGAAGCTGATACAACGTGGTCAGATGACCAAGCCCAGGACCATATATATCTAAAATTTATATGCGGCAAGTGGAAGGATCGTCTAAACCATCGGGTACGGAAATGCAATCCCTTTCGAAAGAGGAACGCTCACCATGGGACCACTGGAGCCGATTAAGAATTATTGGTGGGACGCTGTTCCTCATGGATGGCTTGGGCCAGAAAGTGATTACTCCTATGTCGAGAGTGCCAGGCGTACTACAAGCAATCCGGCAGCAGTTAGGTCACGCTGGCCAACTAAAGACGGGGACAGCCATACGTCAACGGCACTGGTGGCCAGGAATGCACGCCGACGTCGTGCAGCTATGTAACGCCTGCAAGATTTGCGCCGCTATCTAATCGAAGACACCACTATCCCGGGCCCCGTTGGAACCGATATTGGCCACGTCCCCTGGTCAGCGAGTCGGAGTCGATCTACTGGGGCCTTTGGCAATCACAAGGAACGGGAACCGCCACCTCCTTGTTCTTATAGATTATTTTACGAAATGGTGCGAGGCCTTACCTATCAAAAATCCGAAGGCGGCAATGATTGCGTCCGCAATCGTGAGTGGATTGCCCGCTATGGAGCGCCGCTGTCATTGCATTCAGATCAAGGCGCCGTCTTCGAGAGTCACCTGCTTCAGGAAGTGTGTCGACTGCTCTCGTTGAGGAAGACACGTACCACATCGAATCATCCACAATGGAATGGATTAGTAGAGCGCACCAAACGAACCATAAAAGGGATTTTGCAGAGCTTCCTGGAGAGGCACCAGTCAGATCGATGGGACGAAGCGATTCCACAATGCATGATGGCGTATCGAGCGTCTGTGCATGCAACCACGGGGTATTCTCCAGCCTTCCTGACGTTTGGTCACGAGCTTCGTTTGCCTCTGGAGCTGATATCCCCTATTTCCCCAATCGAGGCTTGTTCTCTCTTAGACTACGTACGACAGCTTGGCGAACGTCTTCGATCAACCTTTCAGTGTGTGGGCGAACGCGCAAGGATGGCACAGCATCGTCAGAATGTGTGTTATCATCGGCACAGTAGGAACCCTGAATATCACATTGAAGATCGCGTATGGTTACACCGGCCAAGATCGCTGCTTGGAGCAGCAGCGAAGCTTCACCAACAGTGGCAAGGGCCATGCGAGATTGTGTTCGTCCGTTCACCCACGGTGTATGTCGTCCGAGATGTCGCGCAACCAAATTCCGACGTTCTGACCGTGCAATACAATCAGCTGAAACTAGCGGGACTTTCAGCCTCTACCCCGAAGGAGGAAGTCGTTCAGACCGGATGCCTCCTGATCGTGGAACAAACTGTGGAGGTACTCCCCGAAGGCGGCTGGGCTAGTATTCAGGGCACCGAGACACTGAGGACAGTGTGTTCGCCGGAAGGGGAGTGGTGTAACGAAATCGAACCCGCCATGAGTCGTTTTAAAGCCTACTTAAATGATCAATTTTTTCGCCCTTTCATTGGCAGATTCTCGAGAAACCACAGATATGTAAAAAACGTGCGAAGCCACATTATCGACTCGAAACGTTGACAATCCCGTTTTGTTTTGATTGTCTTCTGTAGGTGCTGTACACACCTCTTTTTCCTGTTGTGGATAAACGTGCTTGCGCCGTGTCTGCGCGTTTTACTCGTGCCACGGTTGCGTATTGCAATTCTGTGAGTGCCCGGTGGCTCTGGTGCTTCTCGCGTCGTGTGTCCGATGTGATTGACATCGTGCCATTTTCTACCGCCCCTTAATTCGTTCCGTGCCCGTTTCTAGTTTCTGCCGGTACCCCACTCCAGGAACTACGTTACCCTAATTGATGAAGTCGCACGGTTGGTCCTCCTGTACCTAAAATGCTTCTAGCGCAGGTACTTTCTAGTGGTATCTATCCAGGGACTGGTTGTATCTATTTTCCTCGCAATCAGGAGGTAGGTAGTAGACACATCAGTGAGATAAGACCTATAGTTATCGCAGGCAGCGTGAACCGTATTGGCCACGGAGATTGCGCAACGCAATCCAGAAGGCATGCTTATGGTTAACAAGCCATATGTTTGGATATGGCACAGCTTCGCACTGGCGTGCTCTGAGCAGAGTACACCTGAATGCTAAACAGAGATGATCACTGACCCTAAAGGGAGAGCTGTAAGTAGTGTCACCTACGAAGTCTAGTGACTTAACAAAAACTGATTCCATAATACACCGTACCATGGCATGCAGTACTAGTGGGGAGGTCCATAAACTTATACAACGGCACTTGTTGCCTAAGTTAAAGAAGCGCTGCACCGCAAATATGTTCCGCCGAGCTGCAAGCAAGATCTGCCCAGCAAACTTTCGGTAGATGGAAGTCACGCAGTATCATACACCGGTTTGCCGTTTGGGAGCGCATAATGGCAAGCACCTCTTTGGACGTACCCCAGGGCTTCTATACACAATTACAACTGTGAGCCGAGGAAGTGCAAACCACAACCGACAGGGCTTCCAAGGTTTTCCCTGCGGACTAAAACATGTAGTTACGCAAAAGTTCATGTCAACGGCTAACATAAACTGCAACGCTCCCGCCTTATCAGCCAACCAAGCGATCGCATCTAAATAGTAGCAGCCAAGCAGTTGTACTTTGACCTCCGCTACCTTCCATTGAACCCTAATATATCGGAATGGCGACCTTCTTTACCTCATCCGGTCAATGCACAGCTGCTCATTGCTAGATGCACAGCTGTCACTCGTCAGTGTCAGCTAATTACTTGTAGTTCAGCCCTCACCGGCTTCTCCCCGCTCAGGCTTCCCTACTTTTATTACATTAGCACCACGGCATGATTTCATCATCTGCGCGTCGCCACGTTTGCGCCTTTTATGCTCTGAACTAATTATCAACCATATCGTATGCTTGCGCTTCATCCGTTCGCTGTCCTCTCTCCATAAAACCTTTCTTAACTCTCTTCTGTGGATCAAACATCACCCATGTGGCCTGCGCACAGTTGCTCTATTGCCACTCCCTTCTAGACTCCATTTATCCGTTGCATGCTGCAACGTCTGTGACGCCTGCTCATGTAGGATTCCAGATCTTTCACAGGCATTTTCCAGCCCAGTCTACCGTAGCACTGAAATCTTAGCACCATAACAGGACTCAGTATCTGCGCGCCTCTGACTCATATGCTGCGATGTCCTCGGCAGACTTAATGTATGCATGCACTCCGACTGTTTGATGTCCTTCCATATAAACTTTTCAGCTTTCTCTAGCACACCTTCTAACTCTCCAAGTCGGTGCTCAGCGGCTCCTTAGCATCTCTTTTCTAGACGTCCTCATACCTCTTAGTTGTTGTAACGTCTTCGACTTTTTCACCTGTAAGCGTCCAGCTATTGGACTAGCTTTCCCAGCCTCTTTCCAGTAGTAGCATCCCAGCACCATAGCATGAATACTGAACTTATACACCGCCGTGGTTCAGCAATATATGATATGACTCTCTCAATCTACTCACTGTACACTTGCATTCTTCCTGTCCACTGTTCTTCTTTATTCGACCTTCTTTGCTCTTGTCTGGCGACCTTCTTTACCTCATTCGGTCAATGCACAGCTGCTCCTTGCTAGATGCACAGCTGTCACTCGTTTGTGACACCTAATTAATTGTATTTCAGCATTCTCTTTGTCTTCTCCCGGCTCATTCTTTCCTACTTTTATTACTTTAGCACCACTGCATATCTTATCATATGCGCATCGCTGCGTCTTTGCCTATTTTTGCTCTAATCTATTTAAGAGCCTTACCGTATGCCTGGCATTCATCTGTTTGTTGTCGTTTCTTCATGAAGCCTTTGTTTGCTGTCTTCTGTCGTGCAGGCATCTCCATGTATTCAGTGCAAGCCGCTGTTTTGCTTTACCCTTCTTACTGTTCATTTATCCCCTACTTGCTGTATTGTCTTAGCTCTTATTACCTGCAGTCATCCGACTTTCGGGCTAGCATTCTCTGGCACTATCCAGCTTGGTACCATTATCTTAGCACCATAGCTTCTGCGGTTAGGCCTCACTGCTCTGATACTCCAAGCAACCTTACTCTACGCTTGCGTTTCGGCTATTCCCTGCCCTTCCGTCAATTAATGTTTCTTAGCCTCTTAGTTCTTCCCTCCTCTCACTTGGTCAGCATACAGACGCCCGTTAGCTTTACATTTCTAGGTGTTCATTTCTCACCATTTTCGTAGTACTCTAGTATGACTTGTTTCTCTGCGCGACGCTACATATACATTTGTTCCGGACGTTCGCTTTCCTTTAACTGATCTTTAATACTTCACTTCTATCGATCAATCCTTTTTCATCTAGTAATCTGGGTCCGTTTTTGCAGCAAAGGTTTCGACACTTACCTTTGTAGTAGGTTAGCTTTCATAGGCTTTTCCTATTTCAATAGGCCATAGCACTATACTCCTAGTACCCTCGTGTCGTCTTTCTGTCTTGATCACCCGATAATTTTTATTCAGCGCTTGATTCCTATCTATCCGCTGACTTACCATCTCTTTCGGTGTAGGCTGGCCACCAGCCGTCTATCCACCGTTCAAACGCCGCTGGTCCCTGTAACTCTGCTTTCTATCTTTCCACGTAATAGTCACGTCATAGTAAACTGATACTGCGTCTCTGCTTCATGGCGCAACGCTCTGTATTCCTTGTAGGTAGTAGCAAACAACTTATAGGGCCACTGCTTTCGAAAAAACATTCAAAAGACACTTTCAGCACAATCATTGCTGCACATTGTACATCATTTGTCTTCACTCTAAATGTTATAACATAGGAGTTTAAGAATGTTTGTTTCCACGCCTGTACGTTGCGACCTTGGTTGTCTCTCACCTTCCCTTTTCTCCGAGGTTCGGAACTTCCTGGGGATCTGGGATTGGACTGAGAAACCGCTTTTGTCCGGGACAGAACAACCAATAAGGACCTGTGGAGCATATGGCAGTACAACAAACGGACACAATTGCACTCATTACCATGACCGTTGTCCAATTATGATAACTGGACTCGATAACTTCACACTCCTGAAAAATCCAGACGCAAGTACTTGACGTTTCGCCCACCTGGATACCCACAAAGAGGATTCTTCTTGAAGCCCCCATCCTCGATTCGCCTCAGCCATTATGGCGGCCTTGCCCAAGATACCTGCCCAAATAACAGAGAAAATTGAAGGTCATTTGACTGCGGATATCTGAGGGTAAAATCAGTCGGAAACCTGGTCTGCCAGTTATATATTAGTGCACCAACAAATTTCTGTCAGTGTTCCAGGACGTGGTGGGTTTTCGCCTGGCAAGCGTTCTCCCTATAAAAAGCCACAAATGTCCGCATAACAACACTGCAACGTGGCGGATGTGACTCGCCACTGAATAAAGTCACTGCCCAGAACTACCTACTGGCAAGTCGACCAGAATCATTATTCAATATTGCCCTGACACTTTCAATACTAATGTACACCATGCCTATATGTATCGTTTTCATTACACATGTAGTGCCCTGACTGTTTACACTACACACTCTAGAATTCAACGTTTCGTCAGTCATTGATGACTCTATCCCTCATGACTACTTACACAATTTCCGCAGCCTGTACAACCTTCGGCTTACTGCCGACTACACTCATAGCAACGTGTTTGTTGCGAAGCAATATTACATGAAAATATTGATCATGCCTTACTTGGTGTGTCTCGACAAATTCGAGAATAAACTATTTATTTTATTTATTTATTTATCTACGTGCAGACCTATCTCGCAGAGCTTAGTCCTTAGGCTGCGCACATAGCTTAGCCCTATCTGAAGGTGGGTCATGAACTACAAAGTCTGACAATGGTAGAGCGAAACCAGACCGCCGGCTGTCCACCCGAAAGCCCACCGACCGGAGACCTTGTTCAGCAGCAGCTCGCCTAGTTTCGTGGGACTTAATGGCATTTTAAGCTTTAGCCTATCCGCTAGAAGGTGGTCTAGCTGAAAGATAAAATTGGTACCCTTCAGCACTAATTTGCAGCGCGCATTCGTCTACCACAGTTGTTCGCACGGATGTTGTGTTTGTAACCATTGCACCCCTGGCTTTTACCGCCTCCAAATAACACTCAGTCGTCTTATTTGGTAACAAGGCATAAAAGAATAATATATCCACCCCGTGACATCAACAAACATGCAGTGCCATAGCATGCAGCAGCTGTAATTAATCCGACCGGTAGAAGCCGCAAGTATAATCTCGCCGTAGCATGCAACCAACTCATGAATGCATGCAGACACAAAAAACAGGAATCGCACCTGATGCTGCTCCCTCACAGCCGTACAAGATCCTTCGGTTGCCAACTGAGTGAATACTTACACTACCTCACCAAAATGCTCCGCCGGACGCCTAGGCTTCACACGATGTAACTAATGCCCGGTATAAAGGATGCCGTATTCCGTAGACTACATTCCTGCCTTCACGTGTCTGAAGAAAGGACTTCAACGACTTTAATACTACCGCTTCCTGTATCAACTTAATCCGCCGAGTGACCGGATCAATCCAAGTTTCCCCAACTGGGACACATGCGAACGCCTCAAGCAGGCCAATTTCATAATACCTGCCTTTCAGCACCAAGGAAAATGGGGCCTTGCAGATGTAGCACCCGCAACTGACAGTTTCATTGGCAGTTAACATTATTACGCATCTTAACGTTTACTTTCCACCTTCTTATACTTGCTGCGCAAGCATCGATACTGAATGAATAGATAAAGAAATCCACCAGGGAGATCGTTCCCAGTCCTTTGCTTATGAACCGCAGCAGTAATCACCTTTCAGCTAGAAAATGAGCTTGCAGTTTCCCCTTCGAACCCCATCAAATCGCGTCAGTATCCGGAGAGGCTATGTAAGTTGGATATGTTTTTCATGTATTACAGGCGGCTTGGGGCGACTTGGTCCTCACGTATCGTATGTTGGTGGGTTAGGTTGCTCCTGACTTTACTGGACTGTTTCGCCCAACTCGACTGCCAACACTTCGTGGCCACCAATTAAAGTTGCATAAACCCCGGTCTGACCGGGTTTGGGCAGTTTTCCGTTATCGCGTAGGGTTATAGCTTATGGGAACGCGTTGCCTGCAGACGTCGTGATGGCACCGACGGTGAAAGAGTCCAAGCATCGGCTTGACGCTCTCGGTCTGCAGTTTAAAGTCTTCCACTTCATGGCTTAAACTTTTCTTTGTCTACTACGGCCTACGCTTCTTTAACTCATTTTAACTTACAACTTAATTTTGCCTATGCTATTCCATTAGCTTGCCTTCTCTGCTTACTTTCCTTTACGACGCTACTGTTTTCTTTTATGCTTCACGTGGCCGGCGCAGCGGGGACTGTCAGTGCAGCGCACGTAGGCATTGTTTGGTTGACCACGTGAATCGCGTGTGTTTATTTGACTATCCTTTGGCACTTCAAGGCACCATTTCCCTGTTGGATCAACGACGTTTTCGAAGGTGGAACATTCGCGGGATTTTCCTACTGTTCCGGTCCCACTTGAACTTGAACTCCTCATTTGCCTAGTAACCACCAGTTATAATGCAACGAAAAGTCGCAGTATCATCATGCATGATGGGCATCATCAAGCCCATATACAAAGGAGGGAACGGGCAACACCCAGCTAGCTGTCGGCCCATCTGCCTTACATCGATAGCGTGCAAAATCATGAAAACGGGTCCTGAAACGGGCGCTTCGACTTCATCTCGAGCGGTTGCATCTGATATCCAGTGCCCAACATGGTTTTCGCAGAGCTCGCTCCTGCTCTACCAACTTGCTTACGGCTAGAGAAAAATGAGCGAATTCATTGGATGTTGGCAAACGCCTGGAGGTTGCGTTCGTGGACTTCAGTAAAGCTTTTTATAAGGTCCCTCATAAACAGCTCCTCTACAAACTCCGAGGAATCGGTGTCTCTAAAACTTTCTGTCCTGGATTTCTGATTTCTTACACACACTTTCTATGCTGGTGAGAGTGAACGAAACGTATTCCGATCCTGTTCATATGACCAGCAGTGTTCCACAGGGTTTCGTCCTGAGCTCAAAGCTCCTCAACATCTTCATCAACGATCTACCGTCGGAGCTACAATCGGATTGCTTGATTTATGCGGATGACGTAAAGATACGGAAGGAGGTATCCTCTCTGGAGGATGTTGCTCGACTACAGGAGAAGCTCGATCTCCTGCACACTTGGTCGGTTTAGTGGCGCTTACCCATTGATCATGACTAATATTCCGTCCTGCCTATCGGCGCTCCTGAACCATTCGGCGCTTATTACATAGGTGGTTTCCTGCTCAAAAATGTCACTTCAGAGAGAGATCTGGGGGATTGTTTCCCCGGACTTAAGATCCACTCAGGACACCATGAAGAGGGTTGCCGCTGCCTACAGGATGTTTCATGCAATACGAAGAGCTTTCAGTCGCTTGACACGGGAACTTTTTAGACTTCTGTTCACCTCGCATGTGCGCCGGATTTTGGAATACGGCCTCCCTGCTGCCTACCAGCTTTCCAAATTTGAGCGCGACATGGTCGAATAGGTCCAACGGCGTGGATCGAAACTTGTCTCCGATTTACGTGACCTGCCGCATCCCCTTGGGCATCGGCATTTGAATGTTTTCTATGGATTACCGCCGTCGGCGTGGGGGACTTGATTTTTACCCGTCGTATCCTCAGGAACTCTTCCACCTCAACAGCGGGAGTTCGACTAGAGGCCAAAAATGGAAAATATTCAAGCCACGGAGGCTCAAAGTACGGTCCATTCTTGCCCTATCCACTCGCTTTGTGAATAATTGGAACCGGTTACCGCCGCCAGTCGTTGATGCACAGACGGAGGATTTGTTGGGCGGAGCCTGGGATACTAGTCGGTAAGCAATAACACGTAAGACGTGTCAAATACGACAGTATAGAAGTCGGAGGCGACTGAACCCAACGTATATTGTACAGGCTACAAGAATAAGAAACGAATCAGACGGAGCGAGAAACGTGCAGCGAGGAACTCACCAAAACGGTTTGTGACAACGGATGTGCAGTCAGTTAAACAAATGGACGTTTCGAAGGTTAAAACAACCATAAGATCCAATGTTACAAGATACTGAAAGAGCATGTTTTCTGTTGCACCACAAGGGCCTCCTCCTAGAAGGCTGAAGGATGGAAGCTTTCGATGGAGCTGTTAGTGGGGGGGACGGAAGGTGAGGGTGGATGCGAATGTATGCAGGGGCATGAGAATGGCTTCCAAAGTGGGGTGTAGCAGATTTCGCTGGGTCCAGGCTTTTGTTAGTTAAATAAATAAATAAAAAAATAAATAGGTATATTTCTAAACCTGCTAGAGGCTGCACCCTAAAGGGTTCAGATCAATGCTTACATTTATCCGATGCTCTTGCATGGAAGTTGGCAAAATATATGTTCATCGTTAGCAATTGCAAATGCATTGGCACTGTTTAGTATACAGCTACTGGGTCGCAGGCTCCCACCTTGACATTTTTCTGGTTCCTTCGGGCGATATTGAGCTCCTTGTATTTAATTGTGAATACTTCGCGGAGGTGTAGTTTGCCTTTTCTCCTTGAAACAGAATCCAATTTGCCACAAGTTCACTTTAAATTGATCGCACAATAATTGGCCACTCAGTTGCCCCAATTGTTGTTGCGCACATGGAAGAAATGAATGAAGGAATTATAAGGCATACGAAAAGTAAAAAAAATTCCGAAAAATGCAGACATAAATAGAAGCAATTTATTAAGAGAGAAAATAAATCTGCGTGCTTCAGTAGAAAAACACCCATTAACAAAAAAATATAGCCCTACTTTTATTACGTTGATATTGCTCTACGGCGCAAAATTCCAACCTGAGTTATTCTCAGATAAAAGAAAAAGCCCTTCTAAAGTTAGAATACCGCTTAAAGTAGCACAAAATTACACTTTTCTGGACCAGCATTAGCGTCTGAATACGATGAATGTAAAAGCAACACCATGCGTGCAGTAGTTTGCGAGTTATTCGCAATTAAATGATGGTCTACGAATAAGGCCATTTTTATTTTTCGCTAAAAATCGCTTTCTGCTTTGCAAGCAGATAGCAGAAAAAAGAAAAGAAAATATAAAAAGTAGGGAAACGGTGTATGTTCTAGATAGGCATAGCTATCTAGAAATGCTCTAATTAGCCCGTAATACCCTGCGACAACTACGGACTGCGCAGGTGGCCGAAAAGTAAACTTTGCAGGCAAGCATGAAAAATATATGCAATTAAGGGATGAGCTTGCGCGAAAACGCTAGAAATCCAGCAAGGAATATTATATCTACAAGGGAATTCAGTGGAACTTGTAATTAACTCACGGTTAGAAGGCCACGGCATACCGTTTTCAGGGGATACTGAGTCACATAAACAACCAGTAAAATAGAGTTTAGCATTTTTTAAGCCTCTAAACTTTTCTAAAGCTTACAGCAAGGCCGCATGAGCCAGATCTACCTGAGTAACTCAGGGGATCTTTCAGATCCGATGACAGATTTCGGCCTGCAAAATACACACATTACTTAGCTAAACATCACAAGATTTATCCCTTAGAGCCGATTTTCTATATTAATGAGGCTCTGTCTCTAACATCAGTGAGCTGTAGGAGCCTGTCACTAATAATAAAGAAATGAGCATGGGAAAATTTAGTAAAATTTAGCTAATTGCATTTTGGCGTGAAATCCGTTTCGGTCTACATTGGTTGGGCTTTAACAACTCTACTTCTGGTGGTTGAGCTTGCTTATACTTGAGGTCTTGTTATGCCTCATGTGTAGATGCACACTATTGTGCAGCTCTTTGATGAATTTCGATTTATTTCTCTCCATTTTTAGGTTCCGAAATAGTGCCGGCGGTGTTCATCCAGATGGCAATGTTAACTGGCACTGTAATGTCACACCGACTATTTCTTTTGTGATTTTCCTGGCAAGAGCTGTTCTAGCACCCTAGGCAAAGAGCGATAAGGTAAATCAGGAGTAGAATAGTAACAAAAACCAGTGGGAGCTGGTCGTTCACCCGCCATTACGCATAACGCATGGTAGGCTTTGGAACCAGCTAAAATATAAATGACACACGGGCGGCCAAGAGAAGAAAAGTGGTGATGGAAAGTTTCTGGTGCTCCAGCCAGCCAGTGTGACAGGGGTCTCTCTGTCATTGGTTAGCTTTCGTGCCAGTGAAATGAAATCTGAAAATGCGAGTGTTTTACGAGCAAAAGCAGTTAAAGAAGAGGATCTGATTTTCATCATGCCTGTCTACTAGTGTTGCCAATAGCGAAAGGCACATGTATACCAGATAAAGCTAAGTATATGGGGTCAAGAGAGAGTAAGTGGAGAGCAAAATGTCTGATTCTTGAGCCTAGAACTGTTAAAGTGCGCTCTTTGTCAACAATAAGAAAGATTTTTTTATTTTGCGGTTTAACCACTGATAGTGTTTGGAAACTGCTGAGTATAGTAACTAGCGCTCAGACTTAATGAAAAAGCTTCTATTAGGGCCCGCTGGCAACCGACATCTAGGAAGACACATAAAGATTCATCTGAAGCCGGCATTTAGACGATTTTGGACAATTCTAATGCTACGCTTAGGTGCATCCTCAGCAGAAAACGTTTTCAACATTCTATGCAAGGCTTAGGTCTGGTAGCATGCCTTTACTAGGGGACCATAGAGGTCATAAGCCTAATACTTTTTCCACGGATCCAGTGGTCAAGAAGTTGAATGTGATAAAAGTCTGAAGAGAAGGGATGAAGATGTAGATAAGAAATAAGGATTGAAGGAAGAGGTCGGTGAAGAATAAGATCATCTTGTATTCAGTTTGCTAGTCTTAAACCCTGGAAAATGGGTGCGACGGATACCGTTAAAGTCTCTTAGGTGCTAGAACGGTAACCGCAATGAATGTGGATGAGTTTTGAGCTGAAGGTGCATAGATGTCTTGCACTACATCGTGGGCGTCCTTAAGCTATATCAGGGCCAGTTTCAAAGAAGTGGTCTTGCGAATCGCAGATATGGAAGATGCTTTGTAGATTGCCAAAACATAGGAATTTTTTGTATCTCCTTCCTGAAGACCTGCAAATTTTGGATTTCTCTTATTCTGAGAGGCAACCGGTTCCATATGTTCACGTAGACAACTAAGAAGAAACGAGACCGCAGTCTCTTCTTTGCCTTTAGCGGAGTAATGGAATGGCCCCTGTTTCGGAGTCTCGATTCAGACGCGCTCCTTAGTTTAAGATAAGTGATATTACTGTGCAACTTTCTATGAATTAGCTTGTGTAAGAAGCACATGTTAAGGATAATGCGCCTTTGCCATAGGGGCTGAATTTTAAGGTGTTCACACCTTTGTCGGTAATTCAGCGCTTGCTGCGGTGGAGTCAACATCTTCGTAAAGCGTCGCTGAGCTTTCTCAAGCAGAACACGGTCCGACTTACGTAGATTGCTGCATATAAAAGAGTAATATTCTAGATGTGGCCTGACGTGACTCTTATACAGTTCTAGCCTTGCATCGTGTGGACCAGAGTGCATCATCGGTGGGCCGTCGGTGCGGGCTTATCGGACTACAGAATATTGGCTAGACAAGAAAAGGCCGACAGGACCTTCCCTTTGCTGCAGACCCGACGGTGCGCTTGGGAGATGACACTCCCCACACCGCACTTTAGTCCACGGTCCTCGACCCACGAAGCAATCCAGGCGTGCTCATTCCACGAAGGAATGCGAGCGTCCTCGTCCCACGAAGAAATCCGGCGTCCTCGTCGGCAATGCCTAAGCGGCGTTTGGGGACCAATTCGTTCGTGGGTGTCTGCGATCGAGGGCGACTGTCTGTTCCTTGGGTGAGGACGGCTGGCGAGTCACTCCAGGGTTGCTTTGAGCCGGTTGGCGAGTCACTCGAGGGTTGCCTGGGCAGTTCCGGCGGTTGAGTTTCTGGAAGGTAGAACTCAGAGGGGGTTGGCAAGGGTCGGGGAAGTGGCTTGACGCCGGAGAGGGAACATGGCATGTATGATAAAAGCAAATACGCTTTTTAGGTTTTTCAAAATGTTTTGGGTTTTTTTGTCGATTTTGCAAAACGTTTGTGGGTGAGACGCAGGATAACCATTAAAGACGAAAAAGGCGTGTTAATGGAAATAGCAAACGCTTACAAAATCGGAAAAACGGACCGGACGTTTGACCTGTCTACCGCGTCGGTCGGTTGCCTGGGGTTGCGGCGGGATAGGTTGCGGGTCAAGGGGTACGGAGGGATCCGGGTTATCCAGTGCTCGGGAAGTCACCACAGGTGCGGGTGCTTGTGGGAGAGCATCAGGATGGGCTGCAAGTGGCTCGTCAAAGAAAGCCACTTTGAGTCGGTCGATGGACACCGTTGTTCGATGACCATTCTGGTCTATAGTAAAATGTTTCGGAGTCCGTTGCAGAACTCTGAAAGGGCCAGTGTAGGGAGGCTGGAGAGGGCGCCGCACTGCGTCGGTGCGGAGGAAGACGTGAGTGCAGGTAGAGAGTCCGCTGTGCATTTGCACATCTCTAGTCTGTTCACGAGGCGGGGTCGGGCGTAGTGAACGCATGCGCTGAGCTAGGGAGGACGCAAAGTTAGGCGGAGGCATACCCGACGATGCGGGAGGTGAAACGAATTCTCCTGGTAACTTGAGCGTCGTGCCGTAAACCAGCTCTGCTGGTGCACATTGCAAGTCAGCTTTGATGCTGTTGCGAATGCCTAAGAGTACGAGCGAAATGTTTTCGCTCCAGCTAGGGTCAGAGGAGGCGCAGAGCGAGGCTTTAAGCTGTCTATGGAAACGTTCAACTAACCCGTTGGCTGCTGGGTGATACGCTGTGGTATGGATGCGGCGACAGCCTAAAAAGTTGCAGAACGTATCGAATTGTGAAGATTCGAAAGGCGTTCCTCGGTCAGTTGTGATGGTGGATGGGCATCCGTAGTGCGAGACCCATCGGTCCAAGAAGGCCCGGATAACAGTCTCAGCTGTGCAGTCTGTTACGGGAATGGCTTCTGGCCATCTGGTGAAGCGGTCGACACATGTAAGAATGTATACGAATCCGCGTGACGGAGGCAGTGGACCTACCAGGTCTAAGTGTACATGCGAGAACCGAGAGTCCGGGGCAGGAAATGAACCAAGAGGACTGCGGGTGTGACGATGTACTTTAGAGCGCTGGCATTGAAGGCAGGCGCGAGCCCAGGTACGAACATCTTTGTTTACGCGTGGCCAAACGAAACGTTCGGTGACCAGTTTCAAAGATGCACGGATACCAGGATGTGATAGTGAGTGCAGTGCGTCAAAGACTGTGCGTCTGAAGGAGACGGGCACGAGAGGTCTAGGACAACCTGTGGAAGTGTCACAGAGAATGGTTCCTTCCGTGGTTTGGAGAGGAACAGGTTGCACATGCAGCGAAGTGGACTGCAGAGTGCGCTGTATATCTTCGTCTTGAGCCTGAGCCGATGCCATGGCGGCAAGGTCGACGGTAGGCAAAGACTGCAGAGTGAGGTTGACGCGTGAGAGAGCGTCGGCGACGGGATTGTCGACACCTGAGACATGACGTATGTCAGCAGTGAACTGCGTGACAAAGTCTAGGTGTCTTGTTTCCCGTGGTGAGTATTTGTCGCTAGCAGAGTTGAAGGCAAAGATAAGGGGCTTGTGGTCAGTGTAGACCGTGAAAGCGCGGCCTTCAGTGTGTGCCGGAAGTGACGTATCGCTAGGTAAATGGCGAGCAGTTCTCTGCCAAACGTGCTGTAGCGGGATTCCGCTGGCTGCAGGCGCTTGGAGAAGAACCCAAGGGGTTGCCATTGCCCACCAACGTGTTGTTGGAGGACGGCTCCTACCGCGACGTCTGAGGCATCAGTCGTAATAGAAAGAGGTGCAGTCGATTCGGAATGAGCGAGGAGGGCTATGTTGGAGATAGCATCCTTGAGCTCGGCGAAGGCTGCCTGTGCTGTGTCAGGGAAAGCGAACTTACGTTCATTTCCTCTGAGTAGGTCAGTCAGTGGCTGCATGAGCTGAGCGCAGCGCGGAATGAAGCGTCGATAGTAGTTGACCAAACCACAAAATCGACGGAGGTGCTTGAAGGAAGTCGGAGCTGGGAAGTCCTTGATTGCCTGGATCTTATCAGGAAGGACTTCGATACCAGACGATGAAACGAGGTGGCCTAGGAATTCTACCGTTGATTTGCCGAGTTCGCACTTAGTCGGGTTGACTGTGACACCGTGTTGGGTCAAGCGCTGGAAGAGAGCTCGAAGATGCTCGAGGTGCTCTTGTTCCGATGAACTGGCTACTAAGATATCATCGAGGTAGGAATATGCGAAGTCAAGGCCACGAGTGACATCGTGGATGAAGCGTTGGAAGGTTTGTGCGGCGTTGCACAGTCCAAATGGCATTCTTAAAAATTCAAACAAACCGAAAGGAGTGATGACGGCTGTTTTAGGAATGTCATTGTCTTCCACAGGTATCTGGTGATAGGCGCGAACCAGATCGATCTTGCTGAAGATCGTCTTACCTGTGAGGCATGCGGTAAGGTCCTGCATGTGTGGGATGGGATACCTATCTGGGACGGTTAGGCGATTGAGTGCGCGGTAATCACCGCAAGGGCGCCAGTCACCAGATTTCTTGGGGACCATCTGCAGGGGCGAGGACCAAGGGCTGTCGGAAGGGCGGATTATTCCAAGTTCAAGCATGTGCTCAAACTCCGCCCTAGCTACCTTTAGTTTCTCAGGCGATAGTCGGCGTGGACGGCATGACACAGGTGGGCCATTCGTCCGTATGTGGTGCGTGACTTGAGCTGCCACGGGCAAAGCTGCGTTCATTGGCTGAACGAGCTTGGGATACTGAGAAAGGAGATTAGCGTAGTCTGGCGAGGTCTGGGGAAATGCATAGACCGGGGATATAGATGTGACATCGGCGGTGATGCCACGTACGCTGAGTTTTGTTGCAGTGTCGACTATCATCTGGCGTTTCGCATCGACCAAGAGGTCGAAATGCCTGAGAAAGTCAATGCCGATGATGGCAAAGGGGACTGCAGCGACAGTGAATACCCAGCGGAAAGTGCGCCGAAGACCTAGGTCCAGGGTAAGTGACCGATGACCATAGGTGGCTATTGGCGTGCCATTGGCGGCACTGAGGCTTGTCGACAGAGAAGCGGTAGGCTCACCTGGCATAGGGGGAATGACGCTGACTTCCGCCCCGGTATCAACTAAGAACTGGGTATCGGAGTCATAATCCCTAATGTAGATGAGACGACTTTGGGCTTTGCCGACGTTCGTGGCCATTACAGCCCGGCGTGGCGGATCATCTATAGCGGAGTAGCTACACGGCTGTACGCACTTACGGGCTTTAGTACCGAAACGCGAGTGGTAAAAGCAGTAACCTGAGGCATCAGGTTTTGTGCGACGGTGCGATGATCCAGAGCGGTTGCAGTGCTTACGTTTTAAGGTGAGTTCTTCGATCTGGCGCTGAAGCGACGCTATCTGCAATGATAATGCGTCTATTGCCGACGGAGGGCTAGTCGCGCCTGTCGTTGTGGTTGCGCCAGCGCAAAGCTGCTTAAGTGCTTTGGTTTCAGTCTCTGGCTGGTGCCGTTCGATGACGCGGTCTGCTAGATCTGCAATTGCTGTGATGGGCAAGTCACTTGCTACTGCAAGGATAGCCTGTGTGCTTGCAGGAAGGCGTTGCATCCACAGCTCGCGGAGAATCCCTACGTCCATGTTGGACGTGCCGATGAGCTGTTGCATTTCGCGCAACAAGGCTGAGGGCATCCTACCTCCTAGCTGCAGATCACTAAATAGTTGCTGCAGACGGACCTTGTCAGAAGGCGTGATTCGCTGAATAATAGCCTGTTTAAGTGTCTCGTATTTCATTACTAGAGGGGGCAAAGTATGATGTCTCTCACCTGCGAGGATATACTATAAGGAAGGCAAGATATTAACTGATTATACATGGCGAAATCAGAAGAAAGCTTACGAATATAAAATACGGATTCTAAATGCAAAACCATAATAAAGGATCATTCTCCCAAAAGGAGGGGCCAATGCAACCGAACTGACCATGGCAGGCTGAACGGCGCTAAGCGCGCATGAGGAACGCTTATCCTCTAGATTATCCATTGCAAAAAGCAGATAAAATATGTGGTAGGTGAGAAAACAATATGATCACAAGTAATGAATCACAAAATCACTGGAACGAGCTCACCAGAATGAAAATGCAAAATGGCGGGCGGCGTGTTCCTGACAGGGGGTCACCAATTGTTGGGCGGAGCCTGGGATACTAGTCGATAAGCAATG